>WOVY01010065.1:0-212500 GCA_013436015.1 Rhipicephalus annulatus | reverse complement strand
GTGCAAAGTAGGAGTCTAAAGGAGTGTATTTTCGGTGTGGTTGGTATGCCTTTTGATGTTCTTAGTTTTTGGATATGGGAATGTATTATCTTGCAATGAGATACACTTTTTTTCTTTTATTCTCGTTATTTTTGTTGGGGGAAAGCAAGGTGTCATTATGGTTAGAAAAGCTGCATCTATACATGTTATGCAACTGCCAAAGCCGGAAAGTTTCAAGGTACGTAGACAGCACTAAACATTTTAGAGGCGAAGCTTTTTATAGTGGCACCCGTTCGTCCCTCATAGCCGTTGTAGTATGTAACAGGTATAACATTTTTCCTTCAAGTTGGTGCCGGTGAGAGGTTTCTTCTGGGCGTTGTTGAACAAGTAAAAATAGTGCTCAATGTGCATGCCAATGGCTGCTAATGGGGAATGAAAGACAGGAGCATTCGACTTTTAGTTATCGCGCACGCTGCAATCCCCATTAGCAGCCATTGGCATGTACATTGAGCACTATCTGACAAGAAAGGGTTGCTACGTTATACCCGCTGGGTGTAACGTCCTTATTTTTAGAAAGGTTTAGCGAGCGTTGAGCCGTAGTGCCATGAATACAATGAACTAGTATATACCATGAATGAAAGGTGGGAATTAGATACGAAGCGCAAGCAGTAAGAAAGTAAAAGCCGAATTCTCCTGTCTCATTTCCCATTAGCATATTCACCGTACTTACGAATGACTAAACACGAAGAGAACGGAGTCGATGCTATTCTTAAGAAAGTAATTAAGCGCGCTCTTGATTTGCCCATCAGCACTTCGAATCAGAAACTCTCTGCATTAGGAGTCTTTATCTCTATACAAGAGCTCCAAGAAGGCCACCTTACAAATCAATATACGCGTCTTACGCAGACGCCCCCCGGGCGGCGCCTACTGGACCGCCTCTTGATTCAGCACGAATGCGAAATCGAAAACGTGGAGCGTATTACAGAACTTTGGAGAACAAAACTCTGGGTGTCCGCGCTTCCCCACAATATGACCAGGGAGGCGCACCAGGGTAGAAGGCAAGCGTGCGCTGAGGCACTTGAACAACGGCTTGGCTCCCGTAATGGGGTCTATTACGTCGATGTGGCCGGGCCGTCACCAAGGGGATACTACACGGCGGCGGTAATACATCAAAGAACGCAGGTGGACGGCCTCACTTTCAAAGCCACAAGCTCAAGTAAGGCGGAGGAGGTGGCCATTGCACTGGCAGTATCCCATCCAAACTCAAAACAAATAGTTACAGACTCTCGAAGAGCCTGCGAGAGCTATCTTGCAGGAGAAATCTCTCCATTGGCTAATAGACTTTTAAAATTCAGCATCAGGAACCGCGATCCTACCCCAAAACGTCTTATATGGACTCCGGGACATCAGGGTCTACAGGGTAACGAGGCTGCACATGCAGCGGCCCGCGTGCTTACTTCCCGGGAAACTCCCCGTTCCCCTGATAGACCTGAACGTCCCACACCTTTAACACCGTTTCGAGAAATCAAAGAATACTCCATTGAGCAACACCGCTTGTATCCCGCACCAGTGAAGGAACTCTCGAAAACGGAGGAGTGCGTCCTGCGACGCCTACAGACAAACACGCTGCTCTGTCCAGCCATACTCAAATATTACGACCCAAACATAAGTGGGCAGTACCAATATTGTGGGGAAGTGTCCAACACTTACCACATGGTCTGGGCCTGCCAAATGAACCCAAAATTAACTCCCTTTTCCAACCCCACCAAAGAGGACTGGGAGACGACCCTACTCAATAGCTCCACAGTAGAGGAACAGCGAACTCTAGTCCAGTGGGCTCGGGTGGCGGCCTCGACTAATGACGTCCCGGACTAGAAATGCCAACCAGCCCAGTGGGGATAAGGGTTATCTGGCACAGCCAGCATCAAGTAAAGTTTTTCCCTTTTCCTCCCATTAGCAGCCATTGGCATGCACATTGAGCACTATCTCACAGGAGAAGGTTGCTACGTTATACTCGCTGGGCGTAACCTCCTTGGTTTTAGAAAGGTTTAGCGAGCGTTGGGCCACAGTGCCATGAATACAGTGAACTAGTATATGCCATGAACTCGAGGTGGTTAAAGGTAGACTCGAAGCGCAAGCCGTAAGAAAGTGTGCGTATGCCACCTCTCGTTTATTCCTTGGAATATCCGCTGGATGGCGGTGCTTCTATATGGGGAATATATGTTGAAAAGATGCGAGATGTTGGTACTTAGAGTGTTGAATAGATGGACGAACGAACACACAGACGGATGCGTGGATGGACGCATGAACGGAGGCAGGGGCGGATGCGTGGACGAACTCAGGGACGAACGCACGAACAGACGCATGCACGGACGGGTAAATGGACGCATGGAGGGTCACACAGACGGACGCGTGGATGAACGGAAGCAAGAACGAATGGACGGACGAATGCTTCGCCCCACTCTCCATCATTCACTGTGTGGATATGCTGCCAATTTTTGTTAGCCATATTCTGTGTTTTGCGTTGAAACTATTTTCAGCATACATCCCGCCCAAAGCATGCACTGAGGTTCTCCGATCAGGTAGCTTGGAAACTTTGAGACGCCAATATGGCTTACGTTCGGTGCAGCTGAGAACATCAACTGCGAAATGAAGTATACCCCTTGAGGAAAGCAATTTGGTAAGAACATATCCAAGCTCCACGCGCTTACTGAAAAGTGTTAGGCCACCGTGCAGCAGCGGTTACAGTGCTCAGCTGCTGACCCATTGGTCGCGGGTTTGATCCCGGCCGTGGCGGTCATATTTCGATAGTGGCCAAATTATGGAAGCTGGTGTACTCTGCCAGTGGCCGTGATTGCAATGTCTGCACAAGTTAAAGAACACCAGTTGTTCGCAATTTCCAGAACCCACCACCGCAGCGTCGCAAATACCCATATCGTGGTTTTGAGACGTAAGACCACAGATATTATAAAATGTGTTGGTTTTGACACCCCTGTTTTGATTATCCTGGCATAGTGTTTGTGTTACGAAATTGAATCTAACATTATTGTATTGCTGACTCTTCTCTAAAAAAAGTAAATGATTGACGTGATGATCGTGTGTTTCCATTCAGAATTTTGTTTTCCGACAGACGTATTGCACAAGATACTATATTTTAGGTGGGCTCATGTATTGGTCGAGTGAACCACCCCCGCCTTTTATTGTAGGCATGGGAATTAAGCATATGTCTTACATTGCATGTAACTAGCAGTTATGTTCAATGTGCTAGTACCCATTGCTATAGCGTAAAATAACGGCACCCTCTTTTTGGGATCCATTGTCCAGCAAGGAAATTGCGGAATCAGCAATTTACATATCAACTGAAGAAACATGATTGTGCGTGCATCAAGAGAGAACATGATTCTAGATCCCGACACCCTGATTATGTTAATCTGTACTAACCAGAGGTGAAAGCGAGGAGAGATGCTTTGAATATCAATGGCCTTCTATCATCTAGATAATTCCTGAATCAATATTAATACAGGTAATGGATAAACTTACGCACTGTTGACTATAACGTTAAATTTGACGACTTCTGCTTTGAAGGTAATAGAGCAATAAGACATGAATTATTGCAAAGTGGTTCACAATATTTATTTATTTATTTAAAAATACCTTACAGGCCCTTGTTGCAGGGCATTGTGTAAGGGGGGTTACAAAGGGTGAGTGTCGCGACAAAACCGTAAGGAAACATCAAACTTTGAAAGAACTCAACAAAAAATAACGCGTTATATGTCACTAAAGAGAAAATGTACAAAAAGTCATTTGAAGTTACACATCGGAACATTGCTGGTGGGAGGAGAACAAATATCCGCAATACACTTACTAAAAAACACCTAGCACACACGTAGCCAATAATATTTTAGAGCAGCGTGCAGAAAGCAATTTGTTCTTGTTTAAGAAATACAGGATAATAAAGGGCGAGAAGAGAGTTTTTCTCGTGTGTATAAGAACATTATAAAGTAGGAAAATGCAGGCGTTCACAAAGTGTAAAAAAAAACCAATGAATATAATTACACTGGAAAGATACAGGAGGTGCAACAAATACTTGTAAAAAGGAACCAAACGAAGTGTCTATGACTGAAAGAAAGGGTGAAGAAGTTGTCTGAATTTTTCGGGGTCTGATTGATATACAATGTCATTCGAGAGATCATTCCACAAGCGGATGACGCAAGGAAGAGCCGATGAGTTAAAGGCGTCCGTTGACTCATATAATCGCGTGAAACTTAAGTTATTATGCAGCCTACGAGATGTAACGCAAGGTTTATCGAGTTGGAAGGGGAATGGTTTGTTACTGTAAACATACTTATGGAAGAGGCATAGGAGAGAAATATCACGCCGAGTACTCAACAGTTGAAGAGAAAGGCAAAGTTTAATTTCCGTTATGCTGCTATTGTAGTCGTAATTTCGTGAGATGAATCGGGCTGCTCTATTTTGAATAGCTTCAAGCATGTTGATTAGGTAATTTTGGTATGGGGACCAGATCGATGCGGCGAATTCAAGTTGTGGTCGAACGAAGGTCTGATAAGCTAGCTGCCGAACATGGGATGGGCAGCTATGCAAGTTGCGGCGTAAGTAACCCAATGATTTTGAAGCTTTCGCACAAATGGTGGTGATATGGTGTGACCAAGAAAGATTTGGTGTGAAATGAATACCGAGGTACTTGTAGGATGATGCGTACGACAGAGGGTAGTCATCAATTATGTACGAATGGCTATAAATATGTTGCTTGCGTGCAAAACACATAATTTTGCACTTCTGCTTGTTCAGCGACATAAGCCATTTTTTTCACCAATCATTAATCTTGTTGAGGTCATTTTGCAGTGTTATGTGATCATCGGTACAGGTTATTGAGCGATATATAATGCAATCATCCGCGAAAATTCGCATGCGAGATGAGGTGCTGATTGGCAAATCGTTAATATATATTAAGAACAGCAGGGGGCCGAGGACGCACCCCTGCGGTACACCTGAGGTTACGTGGGAAAGAAGGGATTGGATATTGTTTATTACCGTGAACTGCTGGCGGAGTAAAAGAAAGTTTCGAAGCCAAGATAAAGTGAGCGAATCTAATCGGAGTGAAGATATATTAGAAATCAGACGACAGTGGGGTACGCGATCAAATGCTTTTGAAAAATCGAGAAAAATGCAGTCAGTCTGAAGGTTATTGTTCATGTTGCAATGTAGTTCTGAGGTAAATTCCAGCAGCTGTGTTTCGCACGAAAAACCTTTTCTAAATCCATGTTGGTTGATAAAAAAGTAATGGTTAGATTCTAAGTGCCTGAAAACATGAGAAGCGATTATATGTTCCAGGAGTTTGCAGCAGATGCACGTGAACTATATATATATATATATATATATATATATATATATATATATATATATATATATATATATATATATATATATATATATATATATATATATGTGTGTGTGTGTGTGTGTGTGTGTGTGTTTCAGTGATGTTTTTTATTGATATGATATATAAGGAGATGTTGGTGCCCAATTATGGCACCGGCTACTCTTTAGCCCTTGAGTGAAACTTGAACACGTATCTTACAATAAAGCATACAAACAGTGCATGGAAAATAGAACACTCGGGTACAGATATGCAAAGACGCACTTATACGCGCATATCACAACAAAATGACAAGGAAATGTTCGAAAGTGATCGAATAAAGTCTCTGATAGTGTTTCTCGTTAATATTCAGTCCAACCAGAACAAAACACTAGAGCACACGTATGGTCCTTATGAAGATGTATTCGCTCGTGTGTGTACATAATAGTCGACACATCATTCCCTTCAGTACACACATGATACTGCGCATTATAAGTACGTGTGTTATACAAAAGAAAGTGCGGTATTTCTTAGTACTTGTCAGCAATTCCGCTTTCTTGTAAGAAACGTATTATTGTTTTTAAAGCGTGAGACCGTAAAGCTCCAGTTGGCCACGGGCCCGGAAATTTCTTCGTGCTAAACGGTCTGTGGTCTAATGCCAACAATGGCGATTTAAGACGGTGTCTCGGAGTGTCATAATGTGGACAGCCTATGGTAACGTGACATACGTCTTCATCTATAAATCCACATTCGCATTCGGAAGTGTCAGCTCTGCCAATTCTGCGCAAAAAACTAATGTTTTGTGCATGCGACGCCTAGCCTCAATCGGTGAATTAGAGTTTCCGTACTTCCATCTAATGCCAGCGTAATTTTGAATTCAATAAATAGATCGATGCGATACAAATCACAGCTATTTGTATTCTGGTCAAACCGAGTAGTCTCGCTCATTCTGAAAGTTGTAGTCTTTATAATACTACTCAATTTATTTTTGAAATCGGTAAAGAAACAGTAACGTCTTTACGATGTGCTTGTCGTGCTGCTTCATCGGTATCTGTGTTTCCAGGATTGTTGCCATGGCCAGGTATCAACTGGAATTTGAGCTCATGTTGCGCCTTACTTGCTTTGGTGAGCTCTTTCAGCGTTTCGCATGTCATGCTATCACTAATTACTGTCGTGTTTGTACTGGATGAGTGATCTTAATGCGGCCTGTGAGTCGCTGAAAAGTACCCACTTGCTCGCGTCTGCTGCCGAGTTTATAAACTTTATAGCGTGCGGAATTGCGAAAAGCTCAGCTGTAGTAGAAGACGTCATGTGACATAATTTAAATGATTCCTGAATATTGAGCTGTGGTATAATAAATGCCGATGTTGAAGATGTTGTAATACTTGAGGCATCTGTGAAAATGTGTATGTACCCTGGATAGCGCATGTCTATCTGATAAAGCGCTAGTTGTTGAGCATCTTGGATGAACATGTCTCTCTTTCTGAAAATGCCATCCACTGAGATTTCAATGCTTGGTATTGCAAGTAGTCATGGAGGATAGTCCATTTCAGAGCTCCAAAATGTATTTCTTGGTAATATATGTACATTACTCTGTATTTCTTCATGAGCATTGCTTTTATCACTTCGTTAAATCTCCAGTGCCAATGGGTGGTCCTTGTGTTGCGTTTCTAAGCGAAAAAAAATGGTGGCATGTTTCGATTGTTCTCATGACTGGAAAGGGTGGTTGTCGAGTCTCTGCTATAACAAAGCTGCTGGAATGCCGTCGTGGAACACCTAGGCAGACGCGCAGTCCCCTAGCCAATAGTCTTTCAAGTCGCTCGTCTGAAGTGCGGGAAAGGCCGTGTAAGACTGTTATGAATGATACACATCCGCCCCATGATGTCCCAGCAATTCTGCAGAGTATATTCACTAGCATATTCACCTCGTTTTCAAGTTTCTTTATGGGAGGTGCCCATGATAGCTGCCTATCAAGTATTACTCCAAGAAACCAATGCTGTGTCGCAATCATTAGTGGTTCTCCTTCTAAATTGAGATAGAAGTTTTTTACTTCTTATGAGTGAAGGGCGATCCAGAAGCTGTCTTTGCATGTGATGGAGCCATTCCTCTTTCTTTTAAAAAGTTGTTAATATTTATACCGTCTTGCAATGCAATCTGGATTAACCGTACGTCCGTGCCAAATGCCCAAATGCACACATCATCTGCCTATGAAGAGAGTATTTCAACCTAGAAAGAGTATTTCAACCTAGAAGGCAGTCGTTTAGCTAAATCAGCTATAACACAGTTGAAACACAAAAAGGCTGAGTACGCTTCCTTGTGGCACTCCCTGTTTGTCATCGTGTTCCGCACCATTTCCTTCACTCGTCGGAATAAATATTTTGCGACCTGATAAAAATTTAGAGATGCACCACAAAGACCTGCCGGACAGTCCAAGTTCCAACATACTCAGCAGAACATGAGTGTGACTGACTGTGTCAAATGCCCTTTTGATGTCTAAGAACAGCGCAACCATCTAACTACAGCAGGCGCGTTCATGCTCTACATACGTTACTATGTCCAGTATGGCATCCATTGTGCATCTCTGTTTTTTAAAACCTGTTAAGTAGTTGGCGAATACACCGTCTATGTTGCACCACCACTGAGGTCGCGCATCAATAATTTTTTCGATTAACCTACATAGACAGCTTGATAGACTAATTGTGTGGAAGGATTCAAGGTTCACGGGCGTCTTAGCCGGTTTTAAGATCGGAATGATGCGACCAAACTTCCAAGACTCGGGTACAATTTCTCGCATCCATAGATTACTCTAAATATCTAAGAGAATAGTGTTGCCTGATGGCCCAAGGTTCTTCAGCATATTCTACGTAATATTGTCCGGTCCAGAGGTGGATTTTTGACATGATGCTATAGCACATTGCAGCTGACTTAACGTAAATACAGGGACTAGTTGAGGATGCTGTGCCCAAAAGCAAGTATTCATTTTATGGCTGGCTAACGCGACAGAATTATCAAATAAGGCACATTGGGATGCAGCGGGCCTACTGATAAGTTGACAAAATTCATCTGCTACCACAGCTTGCGGTTTGTCCAAGGCTACAGCAAGAGCACGAAATGGAAAGATCTGTGATACAGGGCCAATAAATGCTCGAATTACAAGCCAAATTCTTGGAACAGGTGTGCGGGGGAGAGAGCGTGCCACAGAAATCACGCCAGCGTCGTTTACCTAAATTTTCTAGCCTTCTGCGCATTACACTGTGGATTTTCTGTGCAATTTTGTATGCTTCTAAGCTTCCGCTGCGTCGATATGCCCTTTCTGAACGTCGTCTGATGGCTCTTAGATGTTCATACTCTCCATCGACTGCAGCATATTCTTTTGGAATCAGGACTTTTTTGTACATTTATTCGCATTATCTTCCTGAAATTCAGTAAAGCTTTCAACTTTCGTAAGTACACTGTTTTGGTTTGTTAGGCGGTACCGAAAAGATTTCCAGTTCGTCATTTTGCTGTAGCACCTCATGTCGTCATTTCGCAAGTGGGTGTAATTTATAGGAATGGGAAAATGGTCACTCCCACGTGTTTCTACATCTGTTGTCCATCCCACACCATTCACTAGATCTTGGGAACACATGGTGACATCGATGCAACTCGAGTAATAATGCCCTCGGAGGAAAGTTGAGGAGCCGTCATTTAATTTAAAGTTGTCAAATTGAATTTGGCTGTAACACACTCAACAATGTTCCCACGTGAATCACATCGATCACTACCCCAGATTATGCTGTGTGCATTAATGTCTCGACATATAAACGTATGTGAATTAGAAATATTGAAGATATTTGTTAGCTCTTCCACCGAAATGTGGCTTGAAAGTTGTAGGTAAAAATTGATCACTGGTATGCACCGCTCACCAAAGGACACTTTGCAAGCGACAAATTCTGGAAAGTCCGAATTACTTGAGTGAACTTGGTGAGAAGGTAGGTCCTTTCTGACGCAAAGATGCACTCTTCTAGCACCACTTCGATGAGATGGCATATATATCACGTAGTTAGAGAGGCGGAAATCATCATTCATTCCTGCCTCCTGGATGCAAAGTATTGGAAAGTTATATTGCAAAAAGAGTTTACGGAAGTCAGCACACTTCCTTCGAAGACTGTTGGCATTCCACCGGCGTATGGAGAAATTTTTATAGCGCTTATTTATATGTTACTTTTCGCAGGCTTGACCCATATTGTTGGCACAATAAAGCTTTCAGAGGGTGCAGGGCTTTTACTTCTGGCAGGTTGTTTGCTTCCGGTAGGGCAGACAGGATTGCCTTAAGTGCTGCGAAAAGTATTGGTGGAATCAATTGCATGACTGATGCAGAGGCACGGTCCCCATTGAATGCTTCAGTTTCTGAGGCCTGTTGAGAACGACGTGACGTTTTGATGTTGTAGCTGGGGCGAACACTGGCGCTGTCGGTTCTGCTACTTTCCGGCTGAGGTCGCATGGGCGTTCGCAGCTTTGACGCGTATGTTGGGTTACTTGAAGGTACTTCTCGTGAGTGTTCTCTCGGGTGTGCTCCTGGCGGTTCTCTTGGCGTGTTGGTCGGCTGTTATTGTTGCGGTGTGCGCTGAGGTAGATCACGTACAGGATGAACAATCTGATGGTTTGGAGAGGGTTAATTGAGGCGTGGTTTTCTTGCATGGATAAGCTCACGCCAACGCATTTTTGCAGCAGCTCTACTTTGCGGGCAGCCTCAATATGAGGCAGCGTGTTGACCTGCACAGTTTGCGCACTTAGGCTGAAGAACTGACTTGCACTCCTTATGATGGTGTTCTTCTGAGCAGATCTTTCACCGGCGTGTGTTACGGCAACTTTTCGGCATGTGTCCGAATCGCTGGCAGTTATAGCACTGAAGTGCTGGACCAAAATATTCTTCCACTGGGTGACTGGTGAATCCTAAATAGATTCTTCCTGGAGTCGGGTGGTCAACTCGAAAAGTCAGAATCACTGAGGGAAGTGGACGCGACGTTATTGCTCCATCTTCCTGGCGGTAATATTTCATTTGCAGCCGTGCCGTTGTAACCCTTGCATCTCTCAAGTACTCTAGGAGTTGTTCGTCTGAATACTGCAGAGGCACGTTCTTTACTTTCCCAATGTTTTGAATGTATGACTCTGGGATGGAAGGTTTATCTTCCAGGCCGCCTACATTCGAAAGAATCAGAAGACGCTTGGCTGAAGCTAAGGAAGCAACGATCACACTGAAGCTTCCATTTCTGGTTCTTATGAACGACTGCACTTTTTCTTTGGCAGCGGAAACTACTTTGGCTGACACTCGATCGGGGTTCACTTTCCAGAAACTAGCACCTTCAGCTGTTGCACGAAAGACGACTGGGATGCCCTCTGCTCGTTTCTTCTTAAAAGCAACCAACGTAAATGGTTCATCTTCGCCCATCTCTTCTTCATCACTTAGGTAATAGGTTGACATTTTATCGTTGAAAAGATTCTCTTCTAAGCGAAGCTTCTTGCTCTCAACTTCATCGTCTTCCATTAGCTGCTGGGCTCGCTGGAGCCAATTGGCGGTTGTGAATGAGCAAACGGGCCGGCTTTATGATGCTTGGGCGCACCTGTAAGCCCCCAGGCTTCTCATTGTGTCCTGCAGTATCACTCATGTGGTTTAACGCACTTGGACGAGCATAAGGCTCGTGGCGATGGCTACCAACTGGTCGCGTACTAGCCAAGTCTTTGATAAAAGAACCTCCTACCTGTAAGGCGCCGAGCCCCTCGAAGTCTTCACCCGACGTCTTGTTGGCACACAGAGGAAAAATGGATGTCAGCGTAATAGTCGAAGAAAAGACCAAAAATTGAACGCTGCACAAAAACAGCGACTGAACAGAGCCACCTTAGTGATGTTCTTAGGCGCAACAATTTTTTTATCATGCTAGATGTGGTCTCCTTTTTGAATTTTTATTTAACATAACTTTTCGTTTAGACTCATAGTCTTGCACACCTTTATAAGCTGTGTTTTACAGCGCATGCTGCAGGAAAATTGAACAATATCCGCATAATGCGAAAATTGCTATCACTGTTAAGATTTGTTTTGTACTCATGCAAAAAAGCTGTTATCGAAAAAATACAATTACGTGTGATATTGTGGGCAAATACCCCAGTTCAGACTATGTCCCAGTTGCCTGTTGAACCATTAAAATCATATCGCTTCAACAAAGTAAAAAAAGCGCATTTTGTACTCAGCAGAAGAGAAAGCTGGGGAGTTGCACGTGTGATGTTATATACGCTGCACGTATGTGTTCGTGCTTTGAGCGAGTTAGTAGCATTACAGACGCACTACCCTAGCAATAAAAAGCAAAGCTACGGAAAAGACATAGCTGTAGTGGCACATTTATCCGCCAAACTTGGTGGCAATCTGGCAACAACGACCCCTAAATAGGGCGACAAGCTTTTGCAACGCCAAACAGAACCTTGCTTGAAATTAGATTAATGTGGCGTATGGCGAGTGGTTTGTATGTTGATTTTTTCTACTCCTTGCCGTGAGGAGGAATGGTATTTCTCTTTCCTTGCTTTGTCAACCTGACGTTTTGTCAGTATCCGAGTTCTTCATTGCTGATCCCACATTTGTTAGGGGACACAAATGATTTCCTACAGATCACCCTGTAGGAAATTAACAACTGGTATTAATTATCACATAACGATAGTTTGATAAGCACGAATCCCACAGTTAATGAATAAGCAGGAGCAGAAGGAAAATTATGCCGAAATAATGCTTCACCTGCAGAGATGCTGGGCTAAGGGAGAATCGCCCGACACGTTAATCATGACACTATTTTATTGTTTTACGTCTTCATCGATATGTCAACCACGTTTTATTAGTAATAGTAGTTGAGCCATGATTGCTGTAGATCTCTACTTTAAATAACCGACGAAAAGAGTGACGCTGGGGCGAGGGGGAACGGTGACTTGGTCTTTCAGCCCATTCAAGGCGTGCTTTTTCCATGGTGTGTTTGGCGGAAGTGCTTTTTCTGTGCAAAGCGTTAGCGACTTGGATCTCAGTTTGATGACTGCATCATGAAGGCCTAACAAGCCCATGCCAAGAACTACGTCTCTCGAGCCACAGATTTTCCTAATATTTTTTATGTAAGAAGAGGTTGGTGCCAATGCGTGGCGCCGGCTACTCCTCTTGCACAAAAGTCAACATCGCACATTTTGTAGCAAACACAAGGCTATACATATGTACATAGCAAAACACTTATGCAATGAGTTCACGATTCTCAACACTGAGTGTCCATACCACACAGGAATGGGTCCACATTGCATAGGAACATGTCCGCACCACACTAAATTTGTAAAAAAAACGAGTAATCACGTCAATTTAAGTGTTCACACAAAAACGTGAAATTTCAATGAAACGTCTAAGGTGCTTTTGTCGCTTAAATACTGAACTGTTTTCAGAAAGGCTTTCCCAAAAATATCGTAGTGAAACACGAAAATACTGTTTTGAAACATACCGCAGTTAACAGTGAAGTGTATTTGTCTTTTCGTTTAGTACTTTTGAGCTATTTCTGATTCATCCAGAAAATGAACGACTGCACGCGCTGCAGTGGCTTTTAGCGATCCTTTTGGCCATGGACCCAAGATTTTTGCAATTGATGGAGGTCGCTTAACCAAAGAATTGAGTTTTGTTTAGAGAAATTTATTCTCGCAGACAGTGAACATCAATTACAATCCAACAGAACATTGCGACAGAACACAACATCCACAGACACTCCAAAAGTTGTTACAAAAAGATATGTGTACATATGTAAACGGAACACAACATACACAACTTACCCAACTACACAGGAATTGTTACAAAAACAATGTCTACATATGCACAATACATGGTAAACGAAGAACACACAAATGAAATGTAGAGATCAATATGTCAGATATTTACATAGTATTTACAAGGTATTTGTATGAGTACTAAAGAAAGATTAACCTACCAATACCAGGCAGGCTTGAAAACAAGCCTTACACGTCTCTCACAGTTGAACACAAAACGGCAGGACCAATGTCGAAGGAATTCCTCCTCACCCAGAAAGAAGAGTTCCTCCGACAACACAGATAGTATTTCTTTGTACAGTCGCTCTAAAATCGGGAAGAGAGCACGGCGGCGACGACCTGCTGCAACAGCTTCACAATGGTTACGCCAAAGACAGTAGGCACCAGCAACAATAAGAAGGCAAGCAAAGCGGCCTCGAGAACAGCGTCCAGAAGAAACAAAGCAGTTTACTCCGAGGCCACGAAATCCTGCATGCACAGCCCTCCAGAAAACACGAGCAACGACACATTGCCTTAACACATGCTGATTTGTTTCCCGTAGGGAGCAGTTCGGACATGTTGATGACTGGACCATTCTCCACCTTTCTAGGCGGTCAAGGGTAGGAAGAACGCCCCACCCAAGCCGTCACATGAAGTCCCGGAGGTGGCCTGGTAGAAATGATGCCGTCAGCGTGCTCCAAGACACACGACTAGAGCGGGTGTGGCGTGCTGGAGGAACTAACGGGAGCAACAACGCGGCTGTTGTGTCAACGATAGAATTGTCTAACACATCTAAATCAGGGCAAGTCGACTGGATATGACGAAAAAACGCGACAGCTGTTGCATAAAACGAAGGAAGTACTAATGATTGTGGGCCCTGATTAAGACGCACATTAGGCAATAAATACCGAAGGTGAGTGCCTAGAAAATAATATGCCAGAGTTCGCGCGGGGGATTCCTCTCCTTGTACGAGGCGCAACAGGAAGTGCAGGGCCAATAGCCGGCAGCGTATTGATACCGAAGGGAAAGCAAAACCTCCCTGGGAACGCTGCTGTCCTAACGCCGCACGAGAAACCAACTGAGTGCCGCCAGATCAAAAGAAGGAACACAAGGCAGACTGCAATGACCTCACGATGCGTAAAGGCGACTGTTCTACGTGAGAAAAGTACCAAATGCGACCGCAGAACACAGTCTGCGCAAGATACCTCTGCTCAAGAAACGGGAAGTCGAATTCCCAGGCGTTCTCAATTTCTTGTTTAACTTCCTCGAGGGCGTTTGACCAAACGGAGTTACAAATGCCATAGTGGTTGTATAGAATTCCTAAAATGCGAAGTGACGCAGCCGGCTGAAGAAGAGATGTGGACCTAAGTGTGGAGTTGGAATAGCCGATGAACAAATACCGGGATTTAGAGAGGTTTAGCGCGGCACCTGAAATGTCCCCATACTGAAAGAATAAACGCGGGCTATGAGAAAGACTATCTTCATCAGAAAGGTACAGGGTTATGTCGTCAGCAAAAGCTGTGACTTTTATGGTAGTGCTGCCGGGAAGCGTAAGACCCCGGACATGCGAATCTGCTTCTAGAGCGCGCAAAATGGCTCAAGGCTGAGGACAAATAGAACAGGAGACAAGGGGCATCCTTGACGGACCCCACGTGTAACAGAAACGGCAGCACTCTCCCAACCATCTAGAACTAGTGTGCTTTTTATACCAGTGTAGGTATGTCTAATTAATTCAACAAAAGTACCAGGAAAACCAAGGGCTGTGAGCACTTTAAAGATATACGTGTGCTCTAGTCGGTCAAATGCTTTCTCTTGGTCTAAAGACACAAGGAGACCACGCGCAGATCGCGACAGAGTATAGGCTATGATATCCCTGGTGGTAAAGGACAAACTGTGTATTTCCCTTCCAGGCATAGATGAAGCCTGGTGATGACCCACCAGGGTGTTCAACAGAGCCTTCAAACGTTGAACGATCACCGTCGCGAATATCTTATAGTCAACGTTAAGAAGCGTAATAAGTCTCCAATCTTCAGGACTAACAGAAGAAGCATCATCTTTTGATAAGCACAATGCGTCCATCTCGAAAACTTGATGGAAAGATACCATCCTCGTAACATCGCCGGATAAGCGCGGTTAATGCAGTACCAAGCTCATTCCAAAATGATAAGTAAAATTCAACTGGAAAACTGTCTGGCCCAGGGGCTGTCCCCCGTTTCATAGATTGTAGTGCTGCCTTTACCTCTTAAACTGATGGAGGGACGTGCAGAGAATCAGCAGCTTGTCGAGGAACGCGAGGCAAACCTCTAAGCATAGGCGGTATTATATCACAGTTAGTCCACATGACCGAACATGACATCTCTTCAAAATGCGCCAGAAAAAGAGATCAATCACGCTTAGGAAGCGGCTGTGTAGGTGGTGTCTGCATGGTCGTAAAAACAGGTGATTGGGACTGCCCAAAACATGCTTGCCTCGCATAGCGTAGCACCTCGGGGTGGGCACAAGGGTTGTGCCTACAACGCCATTCAGCCGCCGCCAGAGACGAGGTGGCAATCAAATGCTGGAAGCGTTCACGTAATTTATGTTGCCAAGCTCGCATCAAGGGAGACGGCGTTTCAGCGCGCAATGCGATGCGTAACTTCGCTGCAGTATCGGCCAGCTCTTCAGAAACGCGACGACGAAGGGAACGCCCTTCAACTGAGCAGTGCAGGCGCCACTACGTTTTAAGCGCATCCCAATCAAATAAATCAAACGCCGCAGTGACACGTGTATTGCACGGGACAAATTTGAGCCAGAGCGTGCGTCCTGGAGGACGCGAACATCAAGACGCCATGGTTTCTCCGAAAAAGAAAATGGAATTTTTAGTTCTAATAGAAACGGACGATGGTCAAAGATGTACACAGGCGAAGGTGGGATGGGCGGAACACATAAGTCGGAGACAAACGTCTCTAAAGCGTGTGGAATATAAGCCCGGTCGAGTTTGCTGGAGGAGTGTCCGCGGTGCCATGTCCAAACAAAAGTATACCCGTGTATGACATTATACGCATCCAGCAATGAAAAATGCTGGACAAGGCGTCGCAGCTCACGTGAATTCCAAGCATACCGACCCCAGCCAGGACCTTGTACATCGCATCGCGTATTTAGAACACAGTTAAAGTCTCCAATTAGAATTACATGATGACCGTCTAGGAAAAAAACATCCAAATTTAAAAAAAAATCACGAGACTGTCCGGTTTGTGCAGGCGCATACACACATAGTATCCTCATTTGAAAAAAAAGTAGGTACAATCTAGAGCAATAATTCTACCGACGCCGTCATAAACAACGTGGCGACCTCTCAATAAAGCCCAATTCAATATAATGATACCTACTCCCGTAAAACGAGTTGTAGCGAAAGAAAAATAGGAATCTAAGTTAAACTTTTGTTTAAAAGCTCTAACGTCGGATAGTGAACAGAAATTAGTTTTCTGCAGGCATAAAACATCACAATTTGCAGCACGGGCTACACTAATCACCTCGGCCTGCTTTACCGGACTGCGAAAACCTTTTACGTTGAAGGAAATAATATTCAATGTGGTAGCCATTGTAAACAATAAAGACAAATTTGGGTACTAGACTCACAGTTCTGACAGACGCGGGAGCGGGTGCCCCGCAAGCAGCTCAATCACTTCTTACGACCAGGCGACCCACCGGAAGCGCGGGGCTTCCGGGGCCACATCGAAGTCCGCAGGAGACTTCTGTCTCTGCTGGGGGCCTCCGAGTCGCTGCTGGATATTCGGTGGCGCTTGTTGCCGAGGCTCTTGAGTAAAGATGGCACAAATTCGTCAAAACTGTCCCGATTGATCTCGCTTGGAGTGCTGTCGGTGTCTATCTGCAGGGCCGTGTCGCTCCTAGTACTGCTCGTGTCCTCGTTGATGGAGACCTCGTCACCTTGGGACAAAGCCTCTTCAATGATAGGAGGACTAACAGACGACTGGGCAGCCACGGGGTGAGCAACAGATATCACGTCAGCATCTGCGACGCGTTCGCTGAGTGGCGCTTCCTCTGGTGAGGGCTCGACCTGTGGTTCTGTGGGAACCACCACTGGTCGCGGGCCGCTAGATGGATCATCCGCACCTTGAGGGGCTGCCTGGTCGGGGCTGGGTGGAGACGCTGTGGGCGTTTGGTGTGGCGTTTGGTGTGGCATTGTGATGCACCCAACTTCGTCCTGGCAAATATCCGGGCCTAGCGTCAATGATACGACGTCCTTATTCTTGCCTGATTGAAGTGGCGGGTAATTCTTGGAGGCCGCCTCGGAATACGACGGCCTGATGGTGCAGGCAACGGTGGCATGCGGGTCACCACAACGGCGACACGGCAGCGAGCAGCCCTTCCCTTCGTGGCCGTAAACGCCGCACGTTCCACAAAACGGAGCTGTGCAATTCATGCGGAAGTGCCCGCTGTCTCCACATCGACGGCACACTCGCTGGATCCCTTTATAGTCACAGGTCACTCGATGGCCAGCGACCTTGAGGTAGTTGGGCACCGGCGACGATGTCTTCATTTCCATCTGGACGAATCACGTCCCAGTGGTCACGGTTGGGCGCGATCCCATGAGTCCTCTGCTGATGTGCAGCACCTTCCCATAGGGAGACAATGCTTGCGCGAAGATCTCGCTGGGGACGCGGCACGGCAGGAACATAACGGTGACTTGAGTGACTTGGGGTCCCAAGGGTACGACAGCAACGCGCTATCCTCTGATGATGAGGTGGGACGCGTCGACGATTTGAGCCAGAGCGGCCTCACTGTTAACGGTGACTTGGTAATTCCGGCCTCCAAAGTGCTGTACACAGTAGACCTCTTCGATTCCTACTATTTAAGACGTCGCGTGAACGACGTCTTCGGGACTAGTCCCCTCGGGGACGACTACGTCGAAGGCTAGCGCCTTCTTCAGGGGCTGGCTTGCCATTACGGGCGTCCGCCAGCCCAGGGACACCCTGAGACGCTAACGACGAAAACGAGGGAACACGAGCATAGGGCGAAGCAGAATAATGTGCTCCACGTCTTCTTGAGCTTCTCCCCATGAGCAGGTAGGGCTGCCAGCTTGCCTTATTTTATACAGGAAAGCCTTCGTGTAGGTTGTACCAAGTCGAAGCCTATGGATGACTGTTTCTACCGATCGGCTAACCTTTAACGGAATATTAAATTCTATACCGGGATCAATGTTATACAACAGAGAGTTTTGCGCACCATTTTCGAACCAGGTTTTCTTAGACACTTGACAGCTCAGCTTATTTATTAGACAACGTGCATCGCTCAACGATAGAGGCAGCAGTGATATATTATTTTCTTGATGTGCTGCATGTGCAATGTGATCAGCTATGTCGTTTCCTGTGATTCCACAGTGGCTTGGCACCCACTGGAACATTATGGTGTGGTTTAAATCTTTTGCTATAGCGTACGTCTTCTGTATTTTATATGCGAGCTCACTAGCTTTGTTACCCAAGCAGATTCCTTTTAAAGAAACTAATGAGGACTGTGAGTCACTGATAACTACCGATCGAAGTGGACCTGACTGTAAACATATGAAGCGTAATGCACAGAGTATTGCATAATGTTCTGCTGTTATTTTTTGCGGATGTTGTGAAATAGCTGAGTCTAAAAGCTTTCCTCGCTTGGTGTGCAGGTACACAAAGAGTGCCGACGTAGAGCTTTGATTCAGACATGATCCGTCGGTGTACACGTGAATATATTCTTCATAATTTGTATAAAGGTGTGTTAAAGTTAATTGCTTTATTACAATTATGGGCATAACATTCTTACAATTTATTCCCGGAATCGAAGTTGTAATATCGGGGATAGAGAGTCGCCATGCTGGGTGGGATGCACATGGAGGCCAGTATTCGTGCGCAGGCAGTAAACTCTTGAATTCTACTATAGCTTTATGCATTCTTGCAGCTGATCTCTCCTGAATAGCTCGGTATAGGGGATGATTAGCGTGTTGAGTGGCCAACCGAAGATAATGCTGGCAAGTTTCCGTAAATCTCATAGCATGGAAAGTTGGCTGACGAGACTCCACAATTACTAAAGCACTGACAGACGCTCGCGGTAAACCAAGACATATACGAAGGCTTCTGGCCAACAATCTTTGAATTCTCTCCTGTAAGTTACGTGATATCCCATGTAAAAGCGGGGCAGAGTAAGCTATTCTTTGTCGAATGATTGCTGAATGTACACGCAATAAAGAAGAACATGAACTACCCCGTCTCACTCCGGTCAGTCGACGTAATATATTGATTAGGGAGTTGACTTTGTCCTCAAATGGTTTTATCTTTGGTGCCCAAGACAGACGTCTCTCTGAAATAACCCCTAAAAATTTGTGCTGTCGCACAAGTTGTAAGCGCTGAGAGTCTATCTGAAGTTTGAATTTCTTAAGGCATTTTCTTGTGAATGGAAGTACAGATGTTTTATCATGAGGAAGAATCATGCCTATACTCTTAAAAAGGTCATTGTCAGCCCATCTTGAAGTTTTCGCTGAACTGCCTGAATGCTCGTGTCTGATGCCCAAATGCACAGATCGTCTGCATATATGGAATATTTCAAACTAGTAGGTAAGATATGGGATATTACACAAGAGGGAACTCTGGCGCCAGTGTCTACGGGAGATGCGACGCATGGCGCTTCAGCGAACACGGGAATTTCGAGTAGTACATGAATTTTCTTGACCTTCGCACTTTACGTTCAGTATGGCTTCGCATGGCTTGAAGTTGTTTTGCAACGAAACAAATATCAGCAATAGTTTATCAGTTACGCTTCACTACCTTCACATTTTTATTACAATTTCAAATCAGGTCACAAAGTTCAAAACGGTTTGTTCTTTCATTTGAAACAAAACAAAACACAGCAATAAACAAAGCTACAGGTGTGATTCGCCGCCCGCAAATACAAAGAATACGCAAGTCGATGAACTACCCATGATTCGCATGGTCGCTGAACGATCGCAGCACCAGAGTTAATTTTAGAAAACTTGTGGCCGAGAAAATGGCAACTCCAACTACTGAAGGATGCGCGTTGTACAAACTGGTGAGCGGTGAAGCGCACCGGCATTTATACACGTGCCACCGAATATCCCAGCGTTATCGGTAGTGGTCGTGTAGGTTCCAGAAGAATCTTTAATGTTAGTGCTGTACGTGTAATAACATCGGTAGGTTCTAAGATTACCTCGATGATTCTTAGTCAATCGGCATGGTTTGTGCAAGGCAGCACTTACATGTGTAATGAAGCGATAACAAAATTTGAAACAGGAGTGCGGCAATCAATGTTGCTGAATTGTGTTCAACATATACACTCATTCCGGCTCTTTATCGGCAATTCAAACAGCAGTATCTGTAAATACTTGAATTAAGCTCTTTGCATTGCACAGCTGGTAAAACATTTCGAGGGAAAGGTTACATGTATTTTTAAGCGACTCAAACGACCATAATTGACGCAAAAAACCAAGGTGAAGTTCTTTTTCTTCACTAACACAAGTGGAGACGCCACCGGACTCACGGATGATTAGATGAATGGATGATTGAATTGGGTGATATTTTCACTGTATTATACGCACCAGAACCATGACTGAAGATCAAGACGATAGTTATTGCGCGAGAACAAGACGACACAGAGACAAGAAGGACACGAAAGACACGAGCGCAAACTTCCAACTGAGTTTATTGCGCAGAGCACGAAAATATATAGAGGAGACAGTGACCATGGCACAAGAGCAGAACATGAGTAAGAAAACCAAAAACAAACAACACAAATACAAAGGCACTAAAAAACAGCAAAGAAAAATCTAGAAGAAACCGAACCAGAAAGGTAAAGCTACCTGCCCGCACCGAATCCTTCGAGGAACCTGCGTTCCTTCTCGGACTAAGCCACGGAGGGCTTGCTAATCCAAGGCACCTGTTTTCATTACCTGCCCGCACCGAATCCTTCGAGGAACCTGCGCTACTTCTCGGACAAGGCCACGGAGGGCTTGCTAACACAAGGCACCTGTTCGCGTGCCATTTGCGCAGCCTCGACAATGACCCGGGTGCCCACATCTCTGTGTTTGTACAACGTCGCTGTTTCCTCGAAGAGGGGAACACACTTGCACTCAGTGCAGTGCTGGGCAAGAAAACCATCTTTCCCGTTTTTAACATTGTTCGCGTGCTCTCTCAGCCGATCGTTCAGGCACCTTCCGGTCGTTCCGACATAACAAGCACCACATGAAAGGGGGGTCCTATAGACGACTTCCCGGGAGCAGGCCGCATACCTGTTTCGATGTTGAACTCTGCAATCTGTTGATGATTTCGTTTTCAGGGGGTTGGTAGATTTGGTGAGGCTGATTAATTTGAACGGTGCTGAGAACATGACACGAACTCCAACACGTTTTCCGATTTTTTTGAGCCTATGTGATATCTGGTGTATGTATGGAATCACGGCTACCCTTCCACGTTCTGTATCCGTGTTGATCAGATTCTGTCGCGTTTTCTGCTCCGCCTTATTAGTCCGCAGGATCGTCTCCGCAACAGACGCGATAAACGCCTCAGGGAAACCTGAAGCCTTAAGGCGGGAAACTTGAGCTTTGAAGCTCGCAGAGATATTGTGGGCGCAAGATCTATTTAAAGCATTCTCAAGGCAGGTTCGTGCTATGCCTCGCTTAACTATCTTACTGTGAGCAGAAGAAAAGGGAAGCAGAGGTTTCTGCGCACGTGGTTCATAACACCAACAGATGTGCTGTGAGCTAAAAACCAGATTTAAATCCAAAAAGCGTAATTTGTCATTATCGGGCATTTCATGTGTCACCACAAGAGGCTGCAAACAATTTTCGAACACGCCTATAGTTTGAGTGGCCAACGAGTGAAACATAGAAGACTCACAATTTAGAATAACCAAAAAATCATCCACGTATCTAAATATTTTGACAACATGCGAGCCTTCTAACTTTTCCTGTAGTTTTTTGCCCATTTTTGCCAATAGAAGATCACTGAGTAGAGGTGCTATGCATGAACCAATTGAAACACCCTTTTTCTGCAGATAAATGCAATCATTCCATTGAACGAAAGTAGACGTAAGATACAGCAAAACCAGGTCAAGAAAATCCCGCGAACTAATGCCAGTTTTTAATTGGAAGTTCAATTCTCCGAAAGTTTCTATGTTATTCCTTATACATTCTAGTACCTCATCGTGAGGCAGCGAGTAGTATAGGTCCTTTATGTCAATTGAAAAACCGAAAAGATTAGATTGATTTGGTTGTTTGAAAAATTCTATCAGAGCCTGCGAGTTTTTGATCACAAATGGGTCGTCAATCTTTAGACACTTTAGATGGGTCTGAATAAACAAGCCGAGTTGCTTTTGCCACGTACCACTTTCTGTCACAATGACACGGAAGGGCATGTCAACCTTATGTGTTTTGGCCGAAAAAAACATGCTGAGCCCATTTTTGTCACTTTTGCTAATGTACTGTGCTAACTGTTTTAACTCTAGTTTACGACACATTTCCCTGGCCTGCGTTTTTACCCTATCTAGACGAATGTCGGTACAACATTTGAAAACAGATTCGATAGCTGTGACCGCCTTTTCCAGGTACAAGCAGTTAGGAAGAACGGCGAAACCACCCTCCTTATCTGACGGCACAACACAAAGTTCATTGTCTCTAAGAAACTTGGTCGTCTTCCGCACCGGAAGGCTCTTGCTGGTAGGCTTACCCCGTAGGAGCACGTCGACACCTTCTGATATGCACCTGTCTGAATCCTCAGGTGAAGCATGGCCAGCCACAGAGCGCACCATTGAAAGAAGCTCGGGTGCGGACCTCCCTCGGTCGACGGCGAACTTCGGACCTAGAGCGAGGGTGTTGTGGACGTAGTCTGGGAGGACGACGTCACTGCATGAGTGGACGACACCTGATTGCCGAGGCTTAGTTGGGCGCTGCGCACGAAGGCTGGCGAGCTCACGTGACCACAGGTGGTTTGCAGTGTACTCAATTCGGTCGCAGTACTCTCGCCATCTTCTTTTCTTCACTGCCGGTGTTAGATCTGTCAGTTGAAGCTGGACATGCAGGGCGTCCCGGTACATGCGCTCTTGTCGGTGCCATTCAGACCGAAGAATTTTGCACACCCGTATGCCATGGCCGATAGAGGGGTGGTAACCTCCAAACAGGGCTTTAACGTCCAAAGGGAGTTGCTTGGTGCGAATGGAAAAGGAAAAGGTGCGCGCACGGCAAATAGAGACTGCGATAAGGGTTACGAGGACTGAATGATGAAGAGAAACACACGAAAAAGAGCCCGAATAACTAGAAATGTAACTTAGAAGTGTGGCAGCTTGGGCTAGTTGGTATGGCATGACGATAGTTATTGCGCGAGAACAAGACGACACAGAGACAAGAAGGACACGAAAGACACGAGCGCAAACTTCCAACTGAGTTTATTGCGCAGAGCACGAAAATATATAGAGGAGACAGTGACCATGGCACAAGAGCAGAACATGAGTAAGAAAACCAAAAACAAACAACACAAATACAAAGGCACTAAAAAACAGCAAAGAAAAATCTAGAAGAAACCGAACCAGAAAGGTAAAGCTACCTGCCCGCACCGAATCCTTCGAGGAACCTGCGTTCCTTCTCGGACTAAGCCCGGACTAAGGATTCGGTGCGGGCAGGTAGCTTTACCTTTCTGGTTCGGTTTCTTCTAGATTTTTCTTTGCTGTTTTTTAGTGCCTTTGTATTTGTGTTGTTTGTTTTTGGTTTTCTTACTCATGTTCTGCTCTTGTGCCATGGTCACTGTCTCCTCTATATATTTTCGTGCTCTGCGCAATAAACTCAGTTGGAAGTTTGCGCTCGTGTCTTTCGTGTCCTTCTTGTCTCTGTGTCGTCTTGTTCTCGCGCAATAACTATCGTCATGCCATACCAACTAGCCCAAGCTGCCACACTTGAAGATCAAGAATACAACATGACTATGTGAACCAGTGCGGGGATGGGAGGCCTGGATTTGGCGTTCACTCATGATGCACGAGACCAAGTTCATGGATGAGACTGGGACACTATCCGCACATTGCAGCTGATGGCAGCCAAATTCCTCGTAACCGGTGAAGGCGTCAGTGCACAGGGGTGCCATCATACTGCCGTGGAGGGTGGACAGGTGCGTGCACGAGTAGATCAGCTTGGTACGCTTGCTCGGAACGGGCTAAGCATTGTGGAGGAATGTGGCTGGCTGGGACGGAACGGAAGCTAACTGAACGCGTTTTCAAAAGAAGCTACTTAGGTGGACTCACCTCGCTGCCGTTTGGTTATATAGACAAAAACGCTAGGGTAGCTTTGTACTGTTGCTGCCAGTGTCAAAGAAACAGCGGAGTTCGCTGGTCTTCCTTAGCATACCAGCCAAGCGCAGCCTAGAAATATTCAGTTAAAATGTCAGCATAAGAAAAACCTGCGAAATCTCAGTTGATATTGTTACGGAAGAGAGACGCCGTATCGACGAGGCTGTGGGTGAAATATGTTTCAAACCAGCAGCAGTAGTGGCGTGACCGGTGGACCGGACACCGAGTGGAGACCACTCTTCGTCCTCTTCATCAGGCACACACGCGCATCGTCCCACAAAACGTCAACATGCATGTATCATAATCCCCGGCGGCAGAAGCGCCGTCTCGGCGCATCTAGATGTCAACGTCAGCGGGAGAGTGGTAAGGCTTCAAGCGGGCCACATGTACGATATCGGTGGTCTGTGGGGCAGTTGAAGGCGATGACGCAGCAGGGACAATTTTGTGTGTCACAGGAGTAACCTCACGAAGGACTCGATATGGATCTGTGTAGCGGGAAAGAAGTTTTTCCGACAATCCGACTAGACGTGTCGGGGACCACAGCAGCACCAATGAACCGGGTAAAAAGTGCACGTCACGGTGCTGTTGATCCTACAAAGCCTGGTGGTTCTCCCGAGAGGCCAGAAAGCGAGTGCGGGCGATTTCACGTGCGTGAGCAGCCCGAGTGATAGCGTCCAGGGCATATTCGCTGGTTGGTGTCGTGGTAGACAGAATGACTGTATTTAGGGGTAATGTAGGTTCTCGGCTGAACAACAGAAAAAATGGGGAGTAAGCGGCAGTGTCATGGCGAAAAAAATTGTAGGCAAATGTGACGTACGGCAACGCGAGGTCCCAGTCTGTCTGGTTGGTGGAAACATACTTAGTGGGCATGTCTGTAAGAGTTCGATTTAGACGCTCTGTCAGTCCATTGGTTTGCGGGTGGTATGAGGTAATCAGCTTGTGTCTCGTTTGACTGAACTGCAAGATGTCGGCCACGACCTTCGACAATAAGGTGCGACCACAGTCTGTAAGCAGCTGCCATGTTGCAAAATCACGTCTTTATAAAGGAAGTCTGTGACATCCGTGGCGCAGCTTGTTGGAAGAGCTCGTATGATGGCATAGCGCGTGGCGTAGTCGGTCGCCCCGGCTATCCACTTGTTACGAGAGGAAGACAAGGGGAAAGGGCCAAGTAGGTCCAAGCCAACGCGGAAGAACGGTTCTGACGGAATGTCATGTGGTTGAAGGCATCCAGCGGGAAGTGTCAATGGTGCTTTTGCGGCGCTGGCATTTCTCACAAGCTGCAACGTATCTTCTGACTGAGCGCGCAAGCCCTGGCCAAAAGAAGCGTCGGTGTATTCGGCCGTAAGTGCGTGACACACCAAGGTGACCAGCAGTCGGAAGGTCATGAAGTTCATGTAGAACTTCCGAGCGAAGGTGTTTCGGAATGACAAGCAGCAGGGCCGGTCCATCCGGCTCAAAACTTTGGCGGTATAATACACCATCGTAGAGCACGAATTAGTGATGGGACTGATTGGAAGATGGTGATTCGAGGCGCTCAATGATAGCACGCAAGGACGCACCATGGCGCTGCTCGTCATCGATGCATGTCATTTGCGAAAGGAAAAAGAAGCAAGGCTTGGTGTCGGTGTCAGGCATAAGGCTCGACTCAACAACCAGGTAGCGGGACAGGCATTCTGCGTCCTGATGTAGGCGTCTAGACTTGTACGTCACCATGTAGGTATACTCTTGCAGTCGCAGAGCCCAGCTCCCGAGCCGGCTAGTAGGTTCCTTCTGTGACGAAAGCCAACATAGGGCATGGTGCTCCATTATGACAGAGAAATTAGTGCCATATAAATATGGGCGGAACTTCGTGACTGCCCAAACAAGAGCAAGACATTCACGCTTTGTTATTGAATAGTTGCGCTCGGCAGCTGTGAGTAGGCAGCTAGTGTAGGCAATAACTCATTCGGGTCCCCGCTGGCGTTGGGCTAGGACGGCTCCAATCCCGTGACCACTCGCATCGGTTCGGACTTCTGTCGAAGTGGACGGGTCAAAGTGGGCCAATATAGGTGGAGTCGTGAGAAGGGTGATGAGGTGAGAAAAAGCGGCAGCTTGGGCGGAAGTCCACGCGACAGTCACGTATTTCTTCAGAAGGTTGGTGAGTGGTCGAGCGATCGTTGCGAAATCTTTCACGAACCTTCTAAAATAGGAACAAAGTCCCACAAAGCTCCTGACGTCCTTGACAGACTGGGGTACAGGAAAGCTTGTGACGGCACGAATTTTCTGCGGGTCAGGCTGCACACCTGATGCGTCGACAAGATGGCCCAACACCGTAATCTGCTGGCGGTCATTTCGACGAGTTTATTTGAAAACCAGCAGTGCGTAAGATGTCGAGAACCGCTGATAAACGCTGGAGGTGTGTATCAAATGAAGGCGAATATACAAGGACATCATCCACGTTGCACAGATATGTTGACCACTTGAAGCTTTGTAATAGTGAGTCCATCATACGCTCAAACGTGGCTGGAGCGTTGCATAGCCCAAACAGCATCACCTTGAATTGGTATAGGCCATCGGGAGTTACAAACGCAGTCTTTCTTAGTCTTTCTCGTCCACCGCAATCTGCCAAGCGCCGGAATGTAGGTCAATTAAAGAAAAGTATCGCGCGCCATGGAGACAATCGAGGGCGTCATCGATTCGGGGCAAAGGGTAAACGTCCTTTTTCGTGATTCGATTAAGATGGCGGTAATCAACGCAGAAGTGCCATGTGTCATCTCTCTTTTTAACGAGCACAACAAGAGATGCCCAAGGGCTCTAGGAGGGTTCAATAATTCTTTTGGCTAGCATCTTGTTGACTTCTTCTTGAATTACCTTACGCTCTGTGGCAGACACCCGGTACGGTCGGTGGTGAATGGGAGGAGAATCACCGGTATTAATGTGGTGCTGCACGAGGGAAGTCTGACCGAGTGGAATGCTGTCGATATCAAATATGTCACGGTAGGAAGCCAGAAGGCGGATGAGGGCGTCAGATTGCTCAGGTTTGAGCTTCGGGTTGATCATAGGGCGCAAGGCTGCATCGAGGGATCTGGCATCCTGCGGGCGACATGAAAGATCGGAGCATGCGTCTGTTGCAAAAGCGGTGACATGGCCGTCGATTATAGGTCGAAGCATGGTGACTGGAATTCCGGGCCGTAGTTCTTGCTGCGTGAAACCGAAATTGATAATGGGCAGACATGCTAGGTTAGAAGCCATGGTAACGACCGAGTGTGGTACAGTGATGTCGCGCGCCAGGACAACATCTGGTATAGGTGTGACAACATAATCACCATCAACGACGGGTGATCTTGTTGCCAATTCAATGAATTTGAGGGCTTTTAGCGGTGTCCGACTGAAGTCTGTGGCACAGAGGCTTTTCAGCAGCTCGGGGCGAGAATCTAGAAGAGGAAGTTCAAAACAAAGAGTACCGGCGGAACAGTCAATCAGGGCAGAATGGGTCAATGAGAAGTCCATCTCGAAGATTAGGTCATGCGGACAATTGTCGAGCACGGTAAATAAAACAGGAACATGGCGGCCGGCAAGGCTAATACGAGTGGTACACATTCCAATGACGGCCACAGTTTCACCATCGGCGACACGGACGGCTTGTGTTGCGGCAGGCGTGAGTACCTTTTTGAGGCGGCGACAGAGAAAAGCACTCATTATAGACACCTGAGCTCCAGTATATACCAACTAAAGTCGTCAGAGAAAGACTGTCCACAAGCACTTCCAGCAAGCTTTTATTAGTAGGTAGCGTCGACGGAGGATATGGGTTAGTCACACTTGATGCAGCACTACCTCCAGCTGCTGCATAATCTAGTTTTCCATCCGGGAAGATCTATAGTTAGTCGGCAATGGATAGCGGCGGGGTCGGGGTGACGGAGAACGGCGGCTTTGCGATGACGGTGAACGAGCGGTAGAGCGGCTGTTAGGTGCGTCGGAAGCAGGATACTCACGGCTGGGCGAATACCGATGGGTCCGCGTATGGCCGAGGAGAATAGGAAAATTGGATCCAACATGGGCGCGTCCAAGTGCTGCGGCAGTAGCGGGAGACATGACCAACTCAGTGACAGCGGAAGCAGATTGGTCTGCTGTCCTCCACTCCGTCGGATTGCGGGATCTGGGTAGAGAGTATGGGTCGTGGCGTGGTGCATTTATTGGCATCGGTCTGTAGTCCGGTCTGGAGAGGGAGCAGGCGACCGGAAAGCCAAGGTTTGCAATTTCTTGCCGCACGACTGCCTGAATAACCAACACCGCCGGAGGTGTTTGCACGGTGCCCTGGTCGAGTTGAAGTGCATGAAACGGCGTCGCACGGGCCGCCTCAAGCTCGCGCCGAACGATGCTGTGATATTCTCTTGCAAGGGTGGTGCGGCACCGAAATCGGTACAAGTTTACGTGACAGCCGTGTTAGGAAGCCGTGAAAATCGGGGCCGAACTCGGTGGTTTTTGGCCATTTCGAAGCGGTGGCATTCCTTAATTATATCGACGGTTGTCACGTTGTTGTACGCGAGCAAGTTGAAAGCGTCGTTCGCGATGCTCTTGAGTATGTGGCCCACCTTGTCGCTCTCGGTCATTTGCTCGTCCACTTTGCGGCACAACGCGAGCACGTCCTGTATGTACGAGACATACAACTCGGTTGATGACTGTATTCGGGTGGCCAGTTCTTGTCGTGCGGCCGTTTGTCGACTAGAGGGGTCCCCAAAGATGTCGCGTAGTCGCTCTTTGAAGATGTCCCAGCTGGTGAGCTCGGCCTCGTGAGCTTCGAACCATACACGCGGGGTGCCATCCAAGTAAAAGATTACGTTGGTGAGCATCATCGTAGGGTCCCATCGGTGAAACAGGCTAACGTGCTCGTACATGCAGAGCCAGTAGTCGACGTCAAGGCTATGCTGAGCAGAGAACGTACCGGGATCACGGGGTTGGGACATCGCAAGGTACGTAGTAGCTGGCGCTCCAGCTGATGCCGGTGACGGATTGCTATCATTAGAAGCCATTGCCGGAGGCTGGATGGTGTGGCCATTGCGAAGCTGCGTGGTGAAGACGGGGAACGTTCCACCTCCACCAAGTATGTTACGGAAGAGAGACGCCGTATCGACGAGGCTGTGGATGAAATATATTTCAAACCAGCAGCAGCAGCAGCGGGCTGACCGGTAGACGAGACAACGAGCGGAGACCACCCTTCGTCCTCTTCATCAGGTACACACGCGCATCGTCCCACAAAATGTCAACATGCATGTAGCAATATTATAGAAAGGCAAGTTGAGTCTCTCTCTCACTCTCATCAGTTTTTTTTTCCTTTTCTATCAGAGTATTTTAGAGCCACGTTGAGGCTCTCTCTGTGTATTTATTTTTCTATGTCTTACCCTTTCACACTCTTCCTCTCAAACTGGGGGAGAAAAATAAGTGAGCATCGACAAGTGGCCTCGATGCGAAGTGTATAAATTGACGGTTGATAACAGCGAGGGAAACAGTGTCGTCATTGAGGGCGTTGTCGAAGTGAATGGTAGATGCGCCGCTGTTTGGTGCGTTGGTTTTGGTTTCGCGAGCTAAATTGGCGCATATGTTATAATGTCCCATGCGCATTGATTGAGAGTTTTTATTGGTTGACAAGGCTCATGCAAGAAAGACGCGTTGCATCGTGTTCGCTTAGACGCGTGTCAACAAACGCGCATGACGACAACCAGACGATCAACGAAATTTGCACCGCAGGGGTTCCATCTAAACATTATAAGCGTTGCCTTCGTGCGCACTGAAATATCTGCGTCCGAATGCCGTTCTACATGAGAGAAGTTTCCCTTGTCTCACCAAACTATACACATATATTCAGGTGAGGAGCCCTTGGCAACCCTAGACGTCACTGCACAAACCGCATCAAGTTCTTCACTGATCACAGAGTAACGTCTTTGTCCTTGCCATCTCTCGCCATTTTCTATGTGGGAATCCGACTCTGACGTAATGTTTTTGAATTCTATTCTTAAAGAAATAATCTGAGTCTGTCTCACAAAAACCATTTTCAGAACAGACATCTGCCCCTGTATCGGACTCCTTGCAATGAGACCACATATATTTAGCTTTGGCCATCTTAGGTCGCAGCTGCAAATTTCCATATTCAAGTTCTATCTTCAGTTCTATCTTCATTTTATTTTCGCGACTTTCGAGCTCCAGCTTCTCTTCCTTTTCAATTGTCCCTGTTCAGTCTGCTGCTGTCTAGATTCTTAGGGGATGTGAAAATCACGTAAGTGTAATTCCTTTTTTACAATATTTCAATTAGATTTACTTTATGTGTACCAATTGTTAACTGGATAGTTTCAATGTTGTTTGCTTTTTAAATGTATGTCTGCAAATGTGCTTTTGATCACACCTATTTTACATTTTGCGATAATGATGTTTTTCTTTATAGGTATTTTGTCTTTTGTTATGCATATTGTTCTGTTCTTTTTCACATTGTAGCGTTTATTTGTCTTATTATAACTTGCTCATTGTTAGTATTTGTGTAAAAAGTCGCTTTTCATCTGCGTCTAAGTTTTGTACCAGACTATATTTCGGAGCAAAAGCCTCCGTCAGGCTTTACAACCTTCTATTTTTGCTTCGTTTTTTTTCTATGTACAGGAAAAAGAAATAAACCTCAAACCTCAAAACCTTAATCTCCTTCTGTCTCCTCAAGTGGTTATAAGCATGCTTCTCTGCTGCTTTAACTTTCTACGCCTGCTCTTTTGCAGTCTCCCGCGCCTTAGGCCGTTCTTCGCTTAATCTGTTTCGTTCTTGACGATACAACTCTATAATGCCTTCTGCTGACAAGCCCGCGGCATGTCCAGCCGCCACTTACCGTTCAAGGTCCATCCCGCCGCTCAAAATAGTCCAGGGCACGTGACAGCTTCGCACTTCTGTCGCGTGACTGAAGGGTAATTACGTGTCTAAGAAGTCTAAAAAGTATATATCAGCGCAATCTACCTCGCTATAAGCGTGACCAAGGCCCGATAGAACAAACACCTCTACTCTTTTCGGTATTCTCAGGATGGAAGTATAACCGCGCCATAATAGTTCTACTATGGCGTACTGCATCTGCTCAATATTTGAAAAGCAAACAAGACCTACTCGCTTCGAATGCTGCCCTTTACTCTGAAAGCTGTTTCTGGTAGTTCGAAAAATATTTCTTGCCCCGCCACACATGTGCAGTGCGCTCCAGTGATGTCCCCGCTTGTCTTCTTATACCACACCATAACGATGTAGGCGCCTGTCTTCACCGATGACAAGACAAGCTGCCCGAACAACACCATCCTGCATGTTGGTCTCTTGTTCAGGTTTATCACGATGCTCTTCACGTAGCCTTGTACTTTAAATGCTTAACCACGATACGTGGCCGCTGTGGTTCAGTGTAATCAGCATAAACTTCAAACCTTGTAAGTGCCGACCGAACATTGAGAAAATTCGAAAATCCAACCCGTGTTCAAATAAGAAAACACAATACGCTCTTCCATCATTTCGACACAACAAAAGCATACAAAGAAACATTGTCAGTCAAATTTCACGTGATCTAACTTGCTCGTACAGGCGGCAACAATATGATGGTGGGAAATGTTTTCCACACGTTTACTCTCGCATGCACCGCGTGCCCCGAACGCTTTTCATGCATACGATAGGAGGCACTCACTATTTTACAAAGTGTCCAATTGCTATCACCACAAAAGATTGATGCCGCCTGATGTTTGCATGGCTCTGAAAAGACTTCAAATCTTTAGTACGTACTAGCAGCCAAAATATGTTGTAATATTCAAGTGGGCTTCAAAATAGTCCATACATTTTTGTTAAATGCGCTTGCGCTGTGGAATTCTTGAGTGGGTATATATTGCAGCTAAGTACGCTATACAGAAAACGTAAGGAAGATATCGTGACACGAGATTACCGCTACCATCTGGTCTACTCTGTCTGCACTGTCGCCAATGCAAACGGGACGAAAGGTAGATTTCCGGAAGAAGGTCTGCGTGGGCATTTGGCTCCAATAAACGCTATCAATCTATTGTGCCCACACCTACTTAACGGAACTCAGACGCGTGATCAAACTGACCAGTATTTCGCTGTAACTGCCAAATCTGAGCCACATTATCCCACCGGATGTGGGCTCCTAAAAGATCGCACTTCCTCCCACAATGGTAGCTGGTATTGTTCAGCCACGATAATGGTGGAAGACTATTGTTTCATAGAGCTAGAAGTACCTTAACGACTGGGTTAGAACTAAGGGCTAGATGAGAAATACATCCGTGATAGCCTATCGCCGTATGGAAGAGTAGGCAGAAGGAGCGTCTTTATTGGCAATGTGCCATAAATGGTCCACGGGCAGTGCTCCAAGCTGTCCCAAAAAAGATTGTGGGTGACAACTCACCGTAGGGACGCTGTGGGACGCAGGTCCAATTAATTGGCCCATCATTTATTTATCTATTTGAAATACTTACATGGCCACATGGGCTTTGAATTACACCAACGGTATGAACCAACTTACATGAAGAAGAAAAAATTTGTTATGCAAGAAGGCCACATTCAAAAAAAAATATTTCAATCAAAATTCTATGAAACATGGATGATACAAAAACCAACAGAAAAGGTAACATCAAAAAGTGAAATACAAGTTATATTGTACAATATAGGGCATGATAAAATCCAACAAGACAACAAATTATACAACGCGCGGATAGCTTGTACGAAAAAAAAAGGGAGGGGGGAGGAGACTACAACATGTAAGCCATCCACTCGAGTGAAAGCTCTGATCATTACGTGCGATAAGTTTGGAAGAACGTGGTCTGCCGGTGATATGCACGTTAAGAGATTGCCTGAATTTCGCCGAGTTACTTTCCGCGACTATATCATCAGGTAAGCTGTTTGATAGGCGTATGGCTTGCGGAAGCGAGGAATAGTTGAAGGTGTCAGTGTAACCGCAACGTCGCGTGAAACTTAGATAATTACGTATTCTGCGAAATGTGTGCGGTGATGTATGCAGGCCCAAAGCACGACGCTTGAGGTGGTACACGTGCTTATGAAATAACAAAAACAATTCAATATCAGGATGATCACTTGACAGCTCGAAAGAAAGGGAGATTTTCGTTTGTGTCACACTAAACGATAGTATAGCTTTCAGCAATGAAACGAGCGGATCTGTTTTGCATTGATTCTAATGAAATAATCAAATATTTTTTTATGTAAATACCAGATATTAGAGAAAAAGTCAAGTTGTGGGCAGACAAATGCTTGGAGAGAAAGCTTGCGAATGAGGGAGGGCGAGCTTCGAAGATTGCGACGTGAATAGCCTAACGACTTGGCAGTGTTGGTGCATACGTTAGTAATATGGGTAGCCCAAGAAAGGTTTGGAGTAAAAGTGATGCCTAGATATTAAAAAAAGGCTTCAGATAATGGGCTGGTTTTTATACTGTATGAGAAGATGATTTGGAATGCTTCCTGCTAAACAACATTTTTTTGCACTTCGTTGAGTTCAAGTGCGTTAACCATGTGTCACACCAATCGGTAATTAAGTTGAGGTCTGCTTGAAGGGCCATGTGGTCGGTGGAACTGTTAATTCATCATCATAATCATCATCAGCCTGCCTACGTCCACTGCAGGACAAAGGCTTCTCCCATGTTCCGCCAGTTTACCCGGTCCTGTGCTTGCTGCTGCCAATTTATGCCCGCAAACTTTTTAATCTCATCGGCCGACCTAACCTTCTGTCTCCCCCTAACCCACTTGACTTCTCTGGGAATCCAGTTAGTTACCCTTAATGACTAGCGGTTATCCTGTCTACGCGCTACATGCCTGGCCCATGTCCATTTCTTCTTTTCGATTTCAACGATGATATCCTTAATCCCCGTTTGTTCATTAATCCACTCTGCTCTATTCTTGTCTCTTAAGGTTAAACCTACCATTTTTCTTTCCATTGTTCGCTGCGTCGCCCTAAATTTAAGCTGAACCCTCTTTGTAAGACTCCAGGTTTCTCCAGGAACTGTTAATTAGGCGATATATAATGCTATCACCAGGAAATGCGCGCATGGAGGTTATTGGGCAAGTCGTCGATATAAATGAGAATCAATAGGGGATTAAAGTACGCTTCCTTGAGGTACACCTGCAGAAACAACAGAAAAGAATAAGGATACATCGTTGGCCATGGTGCATTGCTGCCTGTTAGAAAGGAACTTTCGGCGCCACGATAGAGATAACGAGTCCATTTTTATTGCGGATAGCTTATCAAGACATCGGATAATGCCGGACAAATGAGTCGCAGTCATCCATTTGTCATTTGAAACATGAAGTGCACTGTTTAAGGCCTGGCAGGCTGTGCTGCCACTAAAGATAAAAGCAAACATGGACAAGAAAATGCGATTAGCCTTTCGGTCTCGATTGTGTATGTTTCAGTAGACTGAATTAGCAAACTTAAAACACAAGACGAACAAAGTTTATTTATTTATTTATTTATTTATTTATTTATTTATTTATTTATTTATTTATTTATTTATTTATTTATTTATTATTTACACATACAGCAGTGCTAATTGCGTCTTGACAGGAGTGGGTATACAAAGATACACAAAAATGCAACTAAGGACAAGGAGAATAACGCTAAACAGGTGAAATGATAACGTTTTGTAAGCACTAACGCAGAAATATCGCAAAATAGAAAAAAGGAACAAAGAAATAACATTTGCAAACAGATCAGCTTATTTCACACATATGTGTTATGGACTTCAGCTAGAATTATTCTTAGACGGTGCTCCCATTGAAATTTTGAGGAAATACAAAGTGTTAGGCGTTACGTTTTCAGAACACATGAATTGGACCGATCACGTTGAACTAATATCAAAATCTTTGTCATCTGCCGCTGGTGTGCTGTCTCGCTGTCGGCATTTTTTTCCTGAGAAGGTGAAGTTGCAAATATATTACGCGTTGTTTGAATCGCATCTTCACTATTGTGCTCTTGTATGGGCCACCACCACGAAAGCTAATATTCGTACACTTACGCGTGCTTCGACAAATAGCCAATGTACCCTATTTTAATCCTAGCGCTCAACTTTTTCAAAAACACAATATAATACGTGCAACAAATCTTTACGAATACCGACTTTTATATTCATTTTGTCACTCGCGCACTCGTGGACAAGACCGATGGTTAGTACCATTCAGACGCACAAATTATCTTATGCAGTCACTACGATATAGCCTACCTTCGTTGTTAAATAAAGTTCAAGGGGAAACATTTATTTCGAATACTTTGACTCACAAACAAATTAGACAATACTTTTGTAAATTGGAATGAACATATAAAAGACATCGTTATTACATTTTCGCGTTTTCTGTTACAATATCTACTTCGCGCTCAGTGTTTCAATATACAAAGTATCATCATATTGTGCATCAAAGTCATATTTATAGCAGTGCTTTTCTAAGTGTTGTAAATACTATTGTTTCTTATGTATCACAATGTACTGCCACATCTCTTCTCACATATGTATTACATTTCTATGTTATTTTTAAGTGCCATGTGTTCGTGGGAAATCACTAGTGTTATTCAACATGTTGCAAGTTCCTAGTTTCAATTAAAACGGTGTATTATATTTGGATATATGCTAAACATCTGTATTTATGTTGATTTTAGTGTTACTGCTGCCATGTGAGGGCCTTTAGGCACATTCAAGTTGTACTATGCAGCTTTTCGCCTGAAGGACCCCCCAACAATTTCGTTGGAAAATAAAAAACATTTCTGAAAACACTACGATGGGCATGAACGAAGAATCCAGGTAATGAACTCTTGTCTTTGATGGAACGGGGAGAAAACTGAACTTGGACATATCAGCTCACATCACTTCTTAACACGTCAATTCTTTTCTTTTAACACAAAAGTGTTTTATAGCGGAGTCAACCACTCCTCTTCTTACGTACATCCGTCGTGAATATGACGCCGTAAAATAAAGACTAACAAATTGCAACAAAAATACAAAAAAATTGTTACGTGTCATCGAACCTGCAGCAATTTCTCGATTCACAGCACGAGAGCCGCTAATCACTATGCCACAGAGCTTACTTTGTCGATGGTCCTTACCGCAAGCCATCTATATATACCTCACACCGTCTGGCTGTCCTCAGAACTTCGAAACTTTAGCACGTTTTCGTTATGACTAGCGAGAAGGCGCGTCGGGGCGATGACCTTCGTGCCAGTCATAACAAAAACGTGAAAGCGCCACCCCCACAAAATCTGGTCTATCCTACGCGCGTGCTTATCAGACTCGCAATTTGCGAGAGGACGAAGGTAACTTTGTCTCGCTGCCACGGCTGCGTTTACGAAAGGAGCGTGCTGCTGACATACGACGAATAATTGTAACATTCGTTCGCGCTTGTAATGTGTATTCTTGTGCGCTTGTTTCGTGCGTCATTCTATCTTTTTAAATGCGAAGCATTTCTTAGCAAACTTTGGCGACTTTGATAGTGATCTATCTATCTATCTATCTATCTATCTATCTATCTATCTATCTATCTATCTATCTATCTATCTATCTATCTATCTATCTATCTATCTATCTATCTATTATCTATCTATCTATCTATCTATCTATCTATCTATCTATCTATCTATCTATCTATCTATCTATCTATCTATCTATCTATCTATCTATCTATATAACCGCTTACGACTTTTAGCTCTCCTGGTCGTTTCGATGGTGCCTGGTATCCATACCAAAATCGGTACGGCATAGCTTGACTGCATGACGAGCATAAGTGACTAGTCATAACATGCTAATCACGACATTTCTGTCATGAATGTCATGATTTACATTTCATAGTCTTGCTGATCTTGCGATGGTTTCGTTCACACGTCATGTCGCAAACGTGATATAGCATGACATGATTGCATGGCGAACACTAGTGAATGCAACGCTCATGATGCGCTCGCGGCTGTTTCGCTTGGTTTACATGTACCAAATTTGGTGTTACGGGACGTAAATAGATGATGAAGGTATTTGACTGGTGCAAACATGATAATTATGAGATGCGTGTCATATATCAACATGAATACATGCCACACTCACGATGCGCTCGCGGCCGTTTCGCTAGCTTCACATACACCGAATTTGGTATTACGTGACACGAACGGACGACGAAGGTGAATGACACACCCAAACATTATAATCATGATATGCGTGTCATGTAAAACATAACTACATGCTACGCTCATAGCACGCTCGCGGCCGTTTCGCTAGCTCCACATATACCGACCGAATTTGGTATCACGTGACGTGAATAAACGACAAAGGTAACTGGCACGTCCAAAGATGATAATCATGAGATGGAAGTCATGTACGGCCTAATTTACGTCCACCTCGTAACGTTGTGCTGATTTTAAAGTGACATATCAACATTTCTCAATCGTGCTTCGCCTACCATCAATTCCTACTGTGCGTGGGATCTGTCAATTCCGAAGAGCGCTCTTTGAGTGTTGAGCAGTGACAGTTGTTAGTCCATGCTCGTCCTGTATATGCTAATATCGTGCGTACTTTCTGCTTGTAGTGTGCGCTGCAAGTTTAGATCTGCTTGCCGTTCCCCCAATGACTTTGCAATTTGTTGCTGTTGCTGGAACAATGCACAATAAACTCGACTACCTCTGTGAACCCACGTTTCAGTTTCGTGTTACAACGATTCCCAGATAAGGAGAATCAGCCACACTTTTTTTATCTTCTTTTACTGCTAAGACCCCTGTGCCGTGGGTCGCCTTCCTGCCTTGGAGAGAACCTTAGCAGCCGGTGCCAGCACAGTGCGCCCGAGCGGCGTGTTGACTTGCATAATCAAACAGGCTCTAAGATTACGGACAAAAGTCAGCAGCTAAACACACGCGGAGGAGGGTACCACATGAGGTCGTAAACGGTACCTTCCTGTACGGCTGCGAATGTGCCAGGCTGACGCGAAACATCGTTGCCGGCCGAGACTGAATCTGAAGTGGTGGTGGTGGCAGTGGTTCGGTGAAGAAAAGAAAAGGACGCTTATTTCTGCAGCCCTTAAGGGAGCACGGTGCAGAGTCTTGTAGGGGTGGGGGGAAGGAGGGATAAAAAGTATAGAAGGAAATAGATGAAGAGATAGAGAAGGCAAGCGACGGAAAATACAAGGAGATAGGAAAGTGGGGATAGACCGGTCGAAGCAGTCCAAGGACGGGGCACCACAATGCGAGAGCTTCACGGCGTCAGGAGACCGCGGAGTGCGAACCAGTCTGCGGGAGCTACGCTGTCGTCGTAGATCGCGAAGGCACAACCGTCCAGCTTGAAATCATCCGAGCGAATCTCTGAGGTGCCGTCATCATCGCAGTCAAAGATGGGCTCAATACCGGTGGCGTTGCGAGATAGTTTTGAGGGGCGCGTGCTCCTCGCAGCGCACCCATGCACGCGTGATGACGCCGTCGTGGGAGCGCTTAGCGACGCTGGATACGGCCATTTGTTGTAACGACTGAAGCGGAAGTGAAGCTGTGTGAAACAGGTTCGGCATAATACGAAATCAGTATAACACAAAAGTGCAATGTGCTTCCGCCGAAGTAGCTTAGCGTTTATTGTGCGTTATTTCGCGACAATAACGAGCTATTCAATACTATAGCGACAAACTGCAATGTCACGTGAAGAACGGCAAGTAGCTCCAAACGTGCAACGCTCTGCTCAGTCAGAGAGGGCTCACGGAAAGGACACACTCAGAATGAGCGTGAACAGCTCTAACAGCTCGAGACGTAATGCGTGCTGCTCAAACACATAGGAGGACGCATGAGACGAACGCAGAAGCATACACAGAAAAAGCACAATCTAAAACTGCCACAGTTGTGACTTCTTTACTTGAGAGTGGTGCGCTCTTTACGCGAGAGCATTCTTTCCGCGTCAATGAGCGAGGACACCATCGTGCTCTATACAGTTTGCGGTGAGAGCCCAAGGCGCACAAACAGCTCACAACACGACAGAATCTGCGCGCGCATCCCAACGCGTGGGGCCATGACTTCTGGGTTTACGCCACTCGAGCCCGTGGCGCCATCTCGATATCGATGTCAAACAAACGTTGCAGCCAATGAGCTCTGACTTTCTCGGTACCACCAACGCCAATCGGTGTATATGAATTGCTCTCTATTAGTATCTCAACAACGTGTATGTCCAAGTTGAATAAATACCATGAAAGAGAAAAAAAAAGAAACTCTTCCTGGCTGAGTCGTTTTTCACAGCACGCTCAGGAGCGAAGAGTTCGACTCCCACTGGTGAATTTTTTGTCTAGATTTTTTTTCCTTTGCACCTCTTAGTGCATATTTCACAACGTCATATCCATGACGGAAATACGTCAGTATTTCAGGCATAAAACACTTTCGGGTCAAAAGGCTACTTGCACATTTTATACATGCGGCAGACCTCTGGATATAAGTTTTGCTGCAGAACAAACCTTCCCGACACTAAACAGATATCTATTGAGCTGGCGTAAATTTTACGCAATTATTACTACACTGCACTGTCAGATTGTGAAGCTGACCCCATGACTTGACATTTAAATTGCAAGGATTCTATTTAATATACAACTTTGATCTTTCTGAAGCAAAACTACAGGCAGCACACGTTTTTCTCAGGTTCGTCAGCCAAGCACACTTTCTTAAGAGTCAGAATGTTGGCAAAACAGGCTAGGTCAAACTTATTCTGAAAAGTTCGGGGCTGGACTAACTACTAAGACCTGACAGGTGCACGAGAATCAAATTGATCATTCCGAAATTGACTATTCGAAGTATCAATGCTGGAGCTCAATTTGAATAGATCTGGTAACGAAAGCGTTTATTCAAGCACATGACGAGGATGATGAGCTGCTACAGCTCTCTTTGTTAACATGTAAGACGCCTGATTAAACTATGATAAGCGAAAAATCAGTGAAAAACGCATTTAATGGTGATGTCGCGCGATCAACCATCATAAATACGAAAGAGGCACTAAACATAGCGACACATTAGATGAGCTGTCAGGTTATTACGTTTCTTAGATTACATATAATATGTGTGCACTTAGTTATGTCATTTTCTTGTATTTGTATGCATGAAGTGTTATATATGTACGCACTTTTCTGAGTAATCATGTACATATGCTCCCATGTGAAACACTGGCTTCCGCACCACTATTTTTCTCTTTATCTCTTCTGTTTATTTGCTTTGCAACGATGCGTGTATGTAATCTAACCAATTTTTTGAAGCCTTGTTGTATTCTTTATTTTGTATAACTTTCTCCTAGTTCTTCGCAATATGATTGTGTTCTTATGTTTTTTTTTTTGCCAACGAAGTTGTTCTGTGTGAAGAATGTACGGTGTGGGGCTAGAGGCCTAGTCAGGCGACTCATTATGTCACTTTTCGTCTCCTGTTTCACGGCAATCATGTATTGTCACACAAATAAATAAAAAGAAACGACAAGACTATGAAATACACTGTTGTCGGGGGCCCTGCGAATTGCGACCACTTTGGGTTCATTAACCCGCACCCAAGCTAAGACCGCTATAGCATTTTGACTGCATGAAAATGCGGTCACCGCGGCTGGTTTGATAGAGCGAGTTTCGAGTCTGTATAGTCAAACACCATAAATAGGAAGCAGCACGTCGAGAAAAGAGGTAAAGAACTCAGACAACTTTTTGGGCAAACTTCATCTAGGCAGCGTAGGAGAGGCAAAATAGGGGAAGGGGATGCGCATGTGCAGTGCAGATGTAAACGCCACGGAGAGGAATGCGTAGAGGAGAGAGAGGGGGAGCGAGCATACGTTACAAGCCCCTTGAATCGGCATTGCGAGGCGAGAGAGGAGACGTTAAGAGAGTAAAGAGACGGGGAGTGGATGCGCAGTAGGGGTGGTCATGTCGTACGCCGAATAAGCTCGACCCTGAGCTGCCTCGCATATAAAAGGAGAGGTTGCATCTTGCCACCTGCGCAGGAATAATGATAAACGCTCTTGGCGCCTTTGTGTGATTACCACTTCGTTCGCTTTTATGTCGTAAATACAGGTTACGCATGTATTTATACTGAAAGTATATGAGTTCGTGCAAACTTTTATTGTCCTCATTTCTACAATACTAAGGGCCTAAATTGTGTTTTCCGGCCTATTTTGGGTGCCTAAAAAGTTGTTCTGGCTGCCCATTTTGGTGTCCAAAACACGCTTTTTAGAGCCTAATATCTGGCCTATAGTTATCATCTAACGTGCCTGTACCTTCTTTTCCGAACAGCTATTCTCCCGTCACTGCGTGGAGGAAAAAAACACTGAAGCAACGGAGCGTCAAGATTTTCTGGAACGGCACCAGAGCTGAGTCCACTTTGTCCTTTTCTATCACTGCATACTTCACGCATCACTTACAGCTGCTTTATCACCTGTTCAAGTTGTATCAATCAAAGCCACATGTCGTAGTTATCAACGCTGCATGTGTGGATATTTAACCGCGAAGCATTTCTTTGCGTACTGCAAGCACTCTTGGCGCCTATCTACACATGTCTACATCTAGCCGCCTACTGTCTGATCACCCCCTTAACTTTGTGGTGTTAACGAAAATGAGTATGGGAGCGGTAAGATGGTCTGACGAATACGACTTGCTGGTCATGACATGAATAATGTCACAATCCTGTCACGTACGTCGTCCAACACTTTCCGCCAGACAGTGCCATGTACCCGTGGGTGGGTATGTGCCTCTGGTATGCCTGTATGTGCCACAGGCGAGTGACATCTTATATCTACCCAGACGAGAACGCACATGGGTTATTTCAACGTGTGAGCTTTAAGAAAAGGCGAGGTTGGCAGCGTTGACTCAACGATTGTAAAGAAAGAATGCCAGGGTATTAGCAGGCATCGAATGCCAGGACTCCACTTGGCAAACAATTATTACACCAGAGAGCCACGCCAGGTCTCGCATCTGTTTTTTTAAATAGACACTAATGTACGTGAAGCGTCAATGGCGGATGCAGTGATGACTATACAATTTTTAAAAGATTATATATGTACTCCAACGGTACAGCTGGGTTAAGATCAGCTGTAGTTAAGCGCAACCAGGCAACGTTGTGAACAGACCATGGTAATTTTATTTCGAGAGCGTGAAGAAAAATCAGTGCATATCCTCGAAGTGATCGGCGACGAGTGGTCCAGGTTACAGATCCGGAGAATCTGTAGCCTGGCCCATAATGTCTACGTTGAAGCCGCTGATTAGTACAAAGGATGGACAGATGGGCTGACGGACAGGTGGACGTATGCACGGATGCACGCACAGACGGGCTGACAGATAGATAGACGGATAGATGTACGCGCGGACAGGTGGATGGACGGACAGCGTGGTTGCTCATGTATTGTGCTGTCGTGTAGCTTATTACACATAGAGGTCGTTGTTTACACATGTTTTCGCTTTATTTTTGTTGTGTACGTGTTCCGTTTCAGTTTGGTACTGTGGGGCGTAATGGAGGCCAACTAAGTCGGCCATAAGGAGCATCAGCTCTAAAAGCTGGCAGGCACCGGCAGCGTTCACCCAACAAACGCACGGAATGAATATGCTCCCAGCTGAAATCAAAGCCCAGCATTCTGCGTGGTGGTGAAGCATTCTACCATAAAGTCCCACCATATGTTTGAATTTTTCAAGTAGACAGTATAGTTAACGAAATGCCAATTATTATTCCAGTGCTCGCTATCGAGTCTTACGTACTCATATCGTACATCCGTCACATCGGGTTAAAGACAATTGTAGTGAAACGCCATTCACTGCAGGATAATTTATCTAGCAGTGTGAAGGGCCGCCATATTCGCTGGCGCAAGCGCCATATGTCAGGTTACGGCTTCTGTTGTAGCGAATACCCATGTTGCTGTTCGCATGAGCATTATCGGCATGCCACTGCTTGGCATTTATGTGCTTACCACAAATTGTGCATATCTTTGGCGCCTTGCTTGCTTGCTTGCTCTATCCTTTGTCGTGGCTCTCACCCACTAAGGCGGATTGGCCTAGAAGCCGGCAGCTAATGTAAGTCAATACCTTAAGCATATCCAGGCAAGGGAAATAGGATTACTTCGTTTTGACTTGGCGGAATTATTTTGGCACAATGTGAAAAAAAAGTGAACAAAAAGAAATATTAGAGTTTTTTTGAATAACTGAGTTGTAATCGTTATATTAATTTCTTCTGAAGATGAAGTCATTGCAGTGTAGTGGTTATATAATAAATGCTAGATTAGCTAGTAAAAATCCACAGCTGATCAATAGCTTAGAAAGGTAGTCTTCTTGTGCCACATAGGAAAAAGGAAGAAAAAAAAGATAGGAGGAAAAGAACGGCAGGCAAGTTAACCAGCCTATAGGCAGCCGGTTTGCTACCATGCGCATGGCAGGGGTATGGAGGAGATGAAAGATAGAGTGCAGAGAGGAAACAGAGATATACACAGCACATTTGGCAGCACACGCACGCACACTCAGTCTTAGTCTATCCTTCTCTTTCGTGGTGTGTGACACTGCTGTTACAGCCGCTTGTTGAAGTCCGTGTCGCGTAGGAATTTCAACAAAGCTTTTGTCGCCTTCTGTTGCAATGTCTTCTCTCGGGCACTTGAATAGATGGGAATTCGCACAGAGCCCCGCAGATCATCCTGTCACTGAGTCCTAATGAAGCAGCCCCAATGGACAAAATATTAAGAATAGTAAGTGATATTCCGAGTTTTTTCAAATAAAATTTCAAAACAATTTTTTTATTTTTAAAATGGTGGCGAGTGAGCGATAATGGTCTATTTTTTCAGGTTTATAACAGCTTGCGCACACAAGGGTTGGCACCAGACCAGACCTTTTTAAGTATAAATTACGAGGTGGTACACGGCAAAGTAATTTTGTTATGAAGACTTCCAATTTACGCGTGAGACACCATTTATTATTCCATGCGCAGTACAGGTGTGAGAAATGTGGATTCGATATCGTAATTTTTGGTGAGTCTTCAAGAAGGGAAAATTTTTCTGAGCCTCGCTGCTGTCCCACAAGCTGTAAGAGGCATGATTGGCACAATCGGAAGGTCAAGAAATGCTCGCGCGGGTTAGCCAGCCATCTCATTTAAAAGTATACTACGGTGGCCTGGCACCCATATCATTTGCACACGACGAATGTTTGCTGGGATTAATGATTTAATAGTTTCTAGTACTGCTGATGCCGACAACGACGATAAAAATTAACACACGGAATACGAGTCAGTCACTATAACAGCTGTCGAATCAGTCGCAGAAAGTTTACGAAGAGCTAGTATAACGACCGTTAATTCCGCTTTAAATATTGATGTATAATCTGGGAGGCGTAATGAAGAAGACCAGAAAATTGAGAGAGAAAAAATGCCCAGACCTGCTTAAATTTCTCTCCCCTCATAGATGCATCCGTTGCAATTACTATATTAGAACCTAATTGAGACAGGTGTTCTTCTAATAAGCCAATCAAATATTTAGAGGGCAAGTGTTTAGCATTCGTTGGGAAGATATCGTCAAATTCTATTTGCGCTTAAACGATTGGCTTGTGGGATGGTATGATCTCAAATATATTAGCCTTTAAACATCTAGAAGTGTTTGAACAAATAGCACTTGGGTTTATATAAACGGGATCAATGCTCATTGAAAAAAGCGAACAATTAATTTGATGTTCTGTGCAAGAAAATCGGTGAATGGTATTCTGGATGCGCTGCGTTAGAGTGCCTCGAGCGTGCAGGGGAGACGAACGAGCACATCAAGTCACGTCACACGTGAGGCATGATCACCACCTGGCAGTTTTCTTGCAAAACGAAGCGCGTGGCTCTGAGACGGCTGTGCGCGTCCGTCTCGGATGTGATAAGGGGAGGAACGCAAGGCGACAGATAGGTGCCACAACCATCGCGTCTTAGCAGAGCGTTGGAACACTCACCTTTTCGTGGAAGCGTTGCATGGTCAGCGCGGCGTGATAAGCACTACGGTCCTTGAAATTACTTATGTATGCCTTTTCTAGTAAAGGGCACACATGCAGAATATATACGTGCTGTTATGGTGCCCCAGACATGCGCAATAATTGCTTTTTAATTGACAATTGCTCAAGCATGAACGCTAAATCTTGAGCAACATTGGTGCGCGCTGCGGATGGGGTCGGTGCTGTTAGAGTGGACAAACAGACAAAAGTACCAACAGACAGACCAAAATATTTGCGTCAAAGGTCCCCAAGAAAGACTATCGTCTTTAAAAGGTACCAGGCTCGGCAAAGAATACAAACTGTTGCCTTGTTAAAGTGGATTCAGAAAATTTTAAATAGGTTTTAACAGTTAAAATACGCAATCAGCAAGCTAGAGTGGGTGTCCGAGCTTCTTCATACAAAGCATTGGTAGTTATGAATTTTGGCACACCTAAACAACTCCGAAGAGCTTTCAGCTCTAAGAAAATTAAGGGATTTATTTTGTATACTGGTCCACTAGAGAATAATACACATCCGAATTCAAGAATCGGACGAACGTACATACGGTAATACATGATCAACGTATCTTTGCGAAGACCGGAACGGCGCCGACCAAGCCTACCTATCATCCCAACAGTGCATGTAGCCTTAATTTTATTACGTTCAAAGTGATAACGTCAACTAAGTTTTTGATCGTATAATACACCCAGATACAGATACAGTTACCTTGTGGAATTATTTCTTGATGGTACTGAAGAGAAATATTAACGGGTAAGTTCAATGGAAAAACTATCATAACACTTTTAGTCACGTTCAGTTTCATATGAATTTCCTGAAACCAGGTGCCAATGTTGCCAAATAAAACTGTAAAGCTGAACGTAGTAAATGAGTATAATAGTCAGAAGCAAGAAACGCAATATTATCTTCATATACATAAACTTATACCTTATCACTCAGTGGCATTGAACCTAAAAAAATGTTAAATAGCACTGGCGATAGAACAGAGCCTTGAGGAACACCTCTTGTTTGGCTATATTTTGGTGTTGAAACACCTCGTTGGGAGCAATAAAATTTTTTGTCGTTTAAACATATGTACATCCAGTTTCTTATATACTGCGGCAAGTTTAGGTATTTTAGGGCATTGATAAGAATAGCACGTTTAACACTATCATATGCCCTGACTAAATCAAGGGCCGCATATTGTCGTCTGTGGCGAGCAAGCTTTATATGAGCCTCTAAATCAACGTGCGCCTACCATATAGAGTAACCTGGTCTAAATACAATGTGACAGGTACTGAGTATTGCATTATCTGTTATGAACCTCATAATTCTGATGTAAAGTATTCTTTCTAATAACTACATGTGATGTTACAGCGATTGGCCTATTGTTATCTATCTGCATTCCTAGTCACTGTTTTTAAAAAGCCGCATTATTTTTTGCGACTCTCCAGTCAGAAGACACCAGGGGACGCTGAAGAGAATAACAAGGATTCTGGATGGATTTATTTTATTTTCTTTATGAATACTGCAATCCCTACTAGGGATTTTCGCAGAGTGGGTTACATGAATTACATGAATGCTCAACATGAAGACGAACAAATTTTCAAAACAGGAACATAAAAACACACAGAAACAAAAGTACACACAAAGCAACCCAAATATGCAAAAATTTGAACATTTATGAGGACAGAGCTTAATTGGCATGTTAGATATGCCAATTAGCTCTGTGACAATTAGTAAATGACTTACGGTGACTAGAAGATGATCGGAAGTGAGAAAAGCTAGCGGAGCTGCTGGCACCAGAACGCCGACGTCTAAGACGAACGCTCAAGAGCCTTCGCCCGACTGTCACAGTTTCAGAGATGTCAAGAAAAAACTCATAAGAGGAAGCAAGATGCCATAGCTGCCATGTGTAGAAACTATGGTCGTCGTGAGGCCGAGAGGCGGCTTGTGTATTAGCAAGGATGGCGCGTCTATCGCGGCAGATGCCATATGGAGTGCGGCGGGGCTCGGTTCGGACGAGAGAAACACGGACACAATGTGACCTAGTCAAGTGCAAAATATTATGGGCACGAGTGCTTCAAGCTAAGAGAATGTTAAGCGCTGCGCTAACGTTGAAGCTATTACGGCGGCCGGACAGCGCCACGAAGTTAGTGCATATGTAGCTGATCCGCATGCCACCTGCAAAAGTATTGAGGACCATCACTAAGAGGGATCCATGAGATCCATCTTAGTGATGGTCCAGGAGCCATCGATCGAAAGATTGTCAACGCAAGAAATCCATTGGTCCTCGGAGCAAAAAGAATCAAGAATACTGGCGTCATCATAGTGCTGTTCGATGGTTAAGGGTTTCTAATTACGTTTCCTATGTACACCCTCATCAAGTGCAGTTTATACAGGAAGAAAGTCGATGTTTGTTATGCCTGCGGCCTACTAGGACACTCCTCCGACGTCTGCCCGACGCCCGATGCTTACGTCACCAAGGCTTGCAGACAAGCTATCCAGCAAGAAGAGGACCATGTTTGTGAACCGATATGTAGTTTGTGCGGCGGAAACACCTCACCGCATCCAGGGAGTGCCAGCACCGATATCAGATACCCTATGTCGTCGGACGCTGGTGAAGCCTGAGATCCCACGCCACTCGGGAGAGGTCTCCACCCATCAATGTCGATGGCTTCCTCGAGTTCAATGACTGTCATCAGCCGGGCCAGCCCGGGCCATAGGCTCCTGGAGGCCGATTCAAATCGTGAGGGGAATCCAGAACCAGAGGCAGCTGCAGGAGTCGTTTCACGTCCAGGGTGCGTCTCGGGTCCCGTTCGAAATCCGGGGCCCGCTCCATGTCCAGGACACGGTCTCAATCCAATGGTGGCACCAGACCAGGTCCCTGCTCTTGGCAGGTCCTAAACTGGATCCGGAACGGACACCCGTGCGCGTTTCTGATCCAGTTTCGGACCTGGCCAGAGAAATACTGACGCACCAAGCACCGCACCGGACCCTTCGCCCCAGGTAGTCTGCAGGCACGCACGGGGATTCCAGCTGCCCGCGGCAGTCCACGCCACCAAGGACCAGAGCAGGAGCAAGTCAAACTTAACCTGGGCCGACAAGGTTCCCAGTATTGACGGCCAGCAACCCATGCAATGCGACCCAACCCAAGAGCATGCTAGAGACTCGGAGATAGAACGATTGAAAAAGGAAAACGCTGAGCTTAAGAATACGCCTAGCAAGATGGCCAATTAAATGGTGGAGTTTAAAAGAATGCTGAGCACGATGCACAGCAATACTGAAGGCGAAACAACCAATACGCTGGTGCCGGCCCCTATTGGAGATGGGCACATGGCAACCAAACGCAGTGTGGTAGTGAGTAAGCTTAAGAACACGGAATCTCGACTCGAGGGGATAGAGCGAACGCTGGTTACAATTACAGAGAACATTAAGATAGTGGCAGGGAGTGTAGCTAGCCTCACAGAGAGTGTTAGGCAGATGCTGGCTGCACACAGTTACCCAGTCGAGGGGCTAAGGACAATGAACGACTGCATCATCGCGCTAGAAAATCACGCCAGACAGCCTAAATCTGCGCCACAGGGTGCGTCACTTGGCTACGTGAAAATGGCCTTTCCCGTACACGTCGATAGCCCAGAGGTTCATTACGAAGAGGGACAGATTTTTCGAGCCACACTGACCCCACAGGGCGGTGATGAAAGCAGAATCTATAATGTATAACTATAAAGGCACTGTATGTATTTGGCAGTAGTACTTTAGAAAAATAACAGAGAAACCTCAAATTATGTTCCTTCGAGAGACTTTCACCTCTGTAGCGTCCCTTTCTGGTTACCTGGCAGTCCTTGGCCAGTCAGGAGGACGAGGTGTCCACACACTAATAAGTAAAAAGCTGAAACAAGTCACCCACAACTTGAAGCTGGCCAGATGCAATGTCGAATATGTAATAGTAGAGATCCTGCTTGACACACCATGACGCAATCATCAAAAAAACAGTGTTTTTGTTTTGAATGTCTACAGTAACCCTAGGCACAGGCGCCAGCAGTTCAAGACGTTGCTCGAGAGGGCAGTAGAATAAGCCGGTCATCGGCCCCTCGTCATAGTCCGTGACTTCAATGCCCTATACGGCTTACGGGGATACGTGTATGAGACGAAAAAGGGTCGAGACCTCCGGCACGACGCCACAGAACTAGATTTTACCTTAAGCACTGATAAGACTTTTCCTACGCGGATAGGCAACACGGCGATCAGAGACACGACACCAGACCTCGCTTTCATCAAGAATGTCGAAAAGGCTACACGGGCCAGCACCGCCATGGATTTTGGCAGTGACCCCTACGTTCTGCAAACTTCTATTATAGTGGACCGTAGCAGAGTCCGAGAGCTCACGATGGTTGACTGGGATCTTTTTCGCAGCATTCGTGGTACAAGGGCCAGTGCTCCTAACAATTTCGAGGAATGGTTTGAGGGCCTCCACAGAGATACCAGCGCTGCCCCCAAGAAGATAAAGCCAGATTTAAATGTGGGGAACAAGGACAGTGGGCTTGCCCACCAGCTCGAAACCAAGGCAGCTCTATTTTTTCAATTGAAGGAGCAGAGGCACAACCATAGACTGCGACAAAATATCAAAGTTGAACAAAAAAATAGAACAGCATTGCGACACACTGTGCAAATAGCAGTGGGACGAGCTCTGTGAGTCCATCGACGGTCAAATCAGAAATCGTGTCCTGGCACCTTCTGAAGCACATTTTGGACGAGCACAGCACTAGGGCCCACCTTTAGCCCATGCCCTTCACGAAGCAAACAAAGAACAGGGGGTTTACGAACGCGTTACGCGATTAGTTTCCTAGTACCTGCCGGTCGAACGAGAGACAAAGATGGCGTGTTCCCAGAGTAAGGCGGCCCCCCTTTACCTAAACTAGACGAACACTTTTGAAAGGCTGAAATCAGGAGAGTGACACAAACGCTCAATCGCAAGTCAGCACCGGGGCTAGACGGGATCACGAATTGAGTCCTCAGAAACCTCGATGACGCATCCATAGAACTTCTAACTGGTTTCATCAATAAAACATGGAAAACACGTAGGGTTTCTAAGGAATGAAAGCTAGCTGACACCATACTGATTCCCAAGCCAGGAAAGTCTCCTAGCGTTGAAAACCTTCACCCCATCTCCCTCACGTCATGCATGGGTAAGGTGGAAGAGCACGCGATTCTCAACAGACTTAGCGACTACCTGGAGGGAAATTAAAGTTATACGCACAATATGATCGGGTTTCGTGCCGGCCTTTCAACACAGGATGCAATGCTGTTCATTAAGCACCAAGTCCTTGATGGTGACTCTATAGATAGAAGGGCTCTTCTTGGCCTAGACCTAGAGAAGGCTTTCGACAACATCAAGCACGAATTCATCCTGGAGACTGTGGTGAAGTTCGAGCTTGGACCGAGGGTGTACAACTACATCCAGCCCTTTTTCTCTGGAAGAAAAGCGAGACTGCGCATCGGGAACTTCTCTGAAGACGTACAACTCGAACATTGAGGCACACCCCAGAGTTTTGTGATTTTTTCGGTGCTGTTCAATCTCTGCATAATCAGACTGTCGAAAAGACTGGCTAGCGTGGATGGCATCAAGCATATAATCTACGCCGACGGCATCACAATCTGGTGTGTTGGCAGCAACGAAGGCCGTGTGCAGGATGCTCTTTATGAAGCAGTCGCCGAGGTGGAATCGTACCTGCGCCAAACGGTACTCAGATGCTCACCGCCAATTCGGAGCTCCTACTCTATAAAAAACAACGAGGTGGCCGACATAATGGATGGAAACCCGTTGAAGAAAGCGATATACACATTTACACGAGTGACCGGGAGGAAATCTTGAGGATAGATACCACCCGGATCCTCGACATGTTTACTGAAGCGAAGGGTGGCAACGGAACCGCTCTGCAGAAGATCGTCGCCAAGACTGACAACGCTTTTCGACTCGTTAAAAGAACCTCCGGAAGAAATATAGGCCTTAGGAAGACAATTTGTTAATGCTCATCAATGTGTTTGTGTTCTGTTACTTTACCTACACCGCTGCCATGCACAACTGGCTTAGGTCGCAGTGGGACAAGCTCGACGTGATTATCAGAAAGACCGTCAAGAAAGCATTGGGACTTCCCATACGCACACAGACCGAGAACTTGCTCGCGCTCGGTGTGCACAACTTTGCTGCCGAGATAGCGGAAGCGCAGCAATGCTCGCAGCTGTCTCGATTGTCCACTACGACGGCTTGTCGGCGCATACTTGGTGAGCTAGGTTTTAACCGTATGGAGCTGGAAACAAATAGCGTGCGTATATCAAAACATATACAGGAAAATGTCGTTGTTGCCCCAATACCCCGCAACACTCACCCTATACAAAATGAGGGACGCCGTCGGGTGATGGCGACGGCTCTACTGAAGCAACTGGGAAAGGGTGGCGTAAATGCAAGTTTCGTTGACGCTGCAGCATATCGAGACGGCAAGAAGTTCACAGCGGTGGTCGTGGACTAGACGGGCTCGACTACGAACTGCGCCATGGTACGCACAACGAACCCTTTGGTGGCCGAACAAGAGGCCATCGCACTTGCTCTGCTAAATGATCGGTACGAAGAGGTGTACAGTGACTCCAAATCCGCAGTCAGAGCCTTTCGAAAGGGTTGCATATCAACACAGGCCGCAGGATGTTGAACAGCGGTACGATTGTCCCTCACACCATATATTGGTTCCCCGCGCATCTTATCTCCGTAAACGGCATTACACTGAACCCGAACGAGTCGGCCCACACAGCAGCGTGCACGCTCACCGACGGTGCTGCTCTCGACCTGGGCGACGGCTCCAGTGCCGACGACGCGGGACATAAAACACACCTACCACACAGAACAAGATTACCAAGTATTACTACATGGCGAAGCGGGCATTCCAAATGCCACATTCAAAACCCAAATAGAGCACAGGCCGTCTCGTTGCGCTTACTTCAAACCCACTCATACCCATCATTAGCATACCTAAATGAAATTTATCCTCACGAATTCCCCAATGCCACCTGCGCCGCTTGCGGGCAGACCGCTACATTAGCACACATGCTCTGGTAGAGTGGGTCGTTTGGACTGATGTTGAATTCCAATGGCGGAGTCGGTGCAGCCGACCTACTTCGCGAGCGAGCACTCGACTCTGGCGTAGAGCAAATCCTCCAAATCCGCCATCGGAACACAACCCGCCCTGCTGGAGCAAGGCGGAAGCTGCCGCGTTACCCAGGATACCTTGCGCGTAGTCTTTTCCGCTGTCTGTTTCCCACGTGGTTTACCAGCATCGCCGCATCGTTCGTTTGCTTGTTCAGCGCTATTAACCTGTGTGGAATGGATATCACGCCAAGCGTGCAACAGCTATTGTCCACGATGTCTGCGGTCGCTATCGAGTAGCAGAAGCATTGCCGCACGCTTTGCCGAGGTAGCCGAGCTGTCCATGCCGTCCACCATTATCAACACAACTCGCGCCGCGCCAGCCACGCCCCCAAGCAGGCAAACGTGTTAAAGGAAATACGTCACGCTGAGTTCCGGTCCACTCCACCGATTTCGGCGGAGCAGTTTTTCCTGCTCCACGGAGGGACTCCCGCTCTGAATCCCCTCCGGCGCTCTCATTGGAACTTTTGACTCTCGCTCTCACTCTGTCTTTGGAACACACTTGCTCTGAAAGGAGCAGAAAAACTTGCTCCGACTCCGCCATTGGAATTCAACATGACTTATAGCAAAGCCGAGTGGAATGCGCTTCTGCGCAGCCCAGAACTTCAGGACCAAATCCTGGCCGTCCAGTGTGCCCGCGACAGGGCCATCAGGCTAGACCTGCCGGTCGCCACGTGGGAGTAGCCGCGTGACACGTGGTAACCACAGCGTCTGCACTGCACCATAATAAAGTTGTTCTCACTCACTCACTCACTCACTCACTCACAATGTGATTCAAAGCCTGGTTCCCTGCGTGCCATCCCAGTATTCTGCAAATGAGCCAAGCCAGTGCTTAGGACTCCATTGGAAACTGGCCTTAGGCAGGCTTGATGTCGGAAAAAGAATCGTGTTAATGTGAGGAATAATACGTTTTAGACAAGCAAAAAAATTGGCAGCATATCCATGGAGGTAACGATGGAGAGTGGGGCGAAGCATTCGTCCGTCCATTCGTTCTTGCTTCCGTCTGTCCATGCGTCGGTCTGTGTGACCATCCATGCGTCCATCCGCCCGTCAGCGCATGCGTCTGTTCGTGCGTCCATCCCTGCGTTCGTCCATGCATCCGCCCTTGCGTTCGTTCATGCGTCCATTCATGCATCTGTCTGCACGTGTGTCCGTTCGTCATCTATTCAACACTCCAAGTACCACCATCTCTCATCTTTTCATCATATATTCCCCATATAGAAGCACCGCCATCCAGCGGACATTACAAGGACTGAACGAGAGGTGGCACACGCACACTTTCTTACGGCTTGCACTTCGGGACTACTTCCCACCTATAACCACCTCGAGTTCATGGTATATACTTGTTCGCTGTATTCATGGCACTGCGGCCCAACGCTCGCTAAACCTTTCTAAAACCAATGATGTTACGCCCAGTGAGTATAACGTAGCAACCTTTTCCTGTCAGATAGTGCTCAATGTACATGCCAATGGCTGCTAATGTGAAATGAGAGACAGGAGAATTCGGCTTTTACTTTCTTACGGCTTGCGCTTCGTATCTACTTCCCACCTTTAACCACCTCGAGTTCATGGTATATACTAGTTCATTGTATTCATGGCACTGCGGCTCAACGCTCGCTAAACCTTTCTAAAACTAAGGAGGTTACACCGAGCGAGTATAACGTAGCAACCTTTTCTTGTCAGATAGTGCTCAATGTACATGTCAGTGGCTGCTAATGGGGATCGCAGAGTGCGCGTTAACTAAAAGCCGAATGCTCCTATCTCTCATTCCCCATTAGGAGCCATTGGCATGTACACTGAGCACTATTTTTTATTGTTCAGCAACGCACAGAAGAAATCTTTCACTGGCACCGCCTTGGAGGTCAAAACGTTAAACTTGTTACACACTACAACGGCTACGAGGGATGAACGGGTGCCGCTATGAAAAGATTCGCCCTTAAAGAACCAGATGTTACACAATGCCAATTGCGCAACGAGTGGGTCGTCGAATACTCCAACCCTTTGAAGAAGCTTGATCGTGTTCACCTACTAACTGTGGCGCATACCCACTGTGGGGGATTGTGGGGATTGCGAAAGCTTCTGGCACAATTCTTCGTCTTCGCCAGCCGCAGTACAAGAAATGCACTAAGTTGCGTTCAAGTGTGCAGCAGGTACCTCAAACGAAGATGGTGTAGTGAATGGCTGCCTATACTACATGATTAATGGCGTAGTGGGTACCCCCTGCAAGTTTGCTTGCGGTAGATGCCCGGAGTGTGTTAAAAAAAGGCTATGAAAGGCTGCTCCTCCAGCTTTCGCTGTGACAGTGGCTTTTGGCAACAATGGCGGGACTTAAGCTTAAGTTTCAACAGTTTCTGTTCCAAGCAGCTGTTATAAACTCGGCAAACACTATCACCACCATGTGGTTTAAGTGGAGCTCCGTTTACTTTGCTATCCCCCAACTGCATGGTGAGGTTCCCTGAACGCGTCTCGATATGGATGTATCGTTCATTTCTATTATTTTTCGGCACACTTCGGACAAATGTCCTGTGCAAACGGCAACTGTTTAATCAAAATCGACCACGACTTCAGTTATTAGCGACCTCGCCGTGGTTTATGCAGTTTTTGAGCAAGACGAGGTCATATATTGAACATGTCTTTCGAACCCGAACAAAGCGTGAGGTGTGAAGCACATTACTCACCTCACAAATGTTTCTAATCTATCCCAAGTAACACTTAGAAAGGCTCAATAATAACATTATAGAAACATCCACCGGTGTCAATAAATAATTGAACATTCTATAACCCAAAATTTCTCAGTCATGTATTATACAATGCAGCTATAATTAAGGAAATTCTAAATAATACTGAATGCGTCATTCGGCAGAACATCTACATTGTTGCTATAATTGCTTCGCGCGAAGTGTGTCAAATGAAATGCCCACACCATAATACCAGAACACAAAGATCCAAATATTTCCACATCCGCCATCACTGTAAAATTGCAGCACATTTGGAACCGGGATTCATTATTGTACCTGGTGAGCAGTCAAAGGCTTTACCAAATGTGTCAAAACGCTTTAAGAGAACACTGCACCACGAAGCTTGGCTGAGGCTTGATTCAATGGCAGTCGTTTCGTTCTCGGGCAGGCCACAGCTGGAAAAGCAAAGTGCCAGAAAGAATAGCTGCTCGGCGCTGTACTCTTCAAAGCCTTGGTTCCAGTCCGGGTAGCCGCGGCTCACGGTGAGGGCGTCGAAAAGGGGCTTCAGTGAAGTCACCGCCAAGAGAATGCCTTCCGATTCTCCGGGTCCCTCCGTGGGTTCCGAGTCGTTAGAGTCGCCACGCAGAAAGGCCTGGCGAACGCAGTCAACGCTATCGTTCGTGACAACGTAATCCAAGCCAGACTCGTTAGCCGATGCAAAGGAGATTGCCACCAGTTGGCGCGCCAGTATAGAGCCCACGACGCCTGTAGTTGACGCTTTCATACGCCCCAGCCGGAAACACGGCCTCCAGCATGTACAGGTTGGGAAGAATGACATCGGGAGAAGAGAAACCGAACGCCGACACGTTGTGCTGGTGCCATAGATCTCCCCACAATAGCATCATTTGCAGTGTTGTGCATGCTCCGGAGGCTGTTCTTTGTTGTGGCGCCAAACGATGACGCCGTCGCCAAGCCACGGTGAACGTCGTCTCAGAAGGTGTGTGGTATGAAGCTAAGGTTCTCAATGAACTTGTAGCCGAAGTCTGGTAGGCTTGCGACAGCCGCTTGAAAGGGCTCTTTCATGCCGGTGGCCTCGACTATGAGGGCGGCTTCGAATGTCAGGCTGCTCCGGTTGATTCTCGCGAGTGCTTCTGAGCGAGAAGCGTCGTTGATCCAGGTCGCCCTTCGTAGCAAATCATTTACGGTTCGCTTGACCGCCTGAAATACCTTGGTGCACTTTGTGACACGCTCAGAGTCGAGCAAGAGTGCGATGTAGCGTGCAGACAGCAAACTCGGCAGCATCTTATCTACGATGCCATAGCACATGTCTGAGTGGTGTACGACGCGGGCGCTGTCATCGCCGTATATGAGAGCAGTAAGCTCGCTGTTGACAAAGCGACCCAAGCCTTGTACCACACAGAGAACCGCGACATGAAGTAGGTCTATCTGCCGCACTCTAGAGTCTAAAAGACTGCCCATCACGTGCATCTGCTGCCTGTTACGCACTTCGGCACGAACCGTAGTGGGTAGGACATCTGCACCGGTGTTGTGCCTTGTCAGGAGCCACCACCAGCGACGACCAGACACGGATGGCGTGAGATCGTTGGAAAAAGCGACAAGCCCGTTGTACGGAGTCCACGACTCGTCTTCCGGCGAACCTTCGCTAGCGCCTGTTGCTGTCAGACCACCGAGGACTTCGCTCTGTAGTTTGTCGAGTTGCTCGCACGAAACTGACTCGGAATGATCGTCGCCGGGCTCCTTGAGAGCATCGCGCAGTAGACAGATGAGCTCGGCATTGTTCTTGCGTAGCTGGCGTTCTTTCTGCAGATGATGTGGACCCATGCCCAGAAAATCTTTGGTAAAAACAACCAGGGCAGACGAAAGCTTAGACCCCTTTGATGCGGACGTCACGGGTGCGGAGACTAGAAGGTAAACGTAGAAGAAGATCGGAAAATGCCAGTTCACAACGAGGTCCATGACCACTTCAATGAGACTGGCACGCTTGTCTACTCTAGGCCAAGGCGGGCGGCGGTCCTGCAGGAATTGTTTAAAGTCACCCACTGCATGCTTTCCTTAAGCCAAGCAGCTCTTATACAGCATGACCGCCTTCTCGGGATTGTTCTGGGACTGCTGCGGTGGTGACATCCTGGCGAGGCGTTCACCTACGCTCCTGCGGAAGCTGATGGCCGAGTCCTCGAGCATGGAGCGACCTCCGAAGCTGGGTCACCAGCGGTCGCACACGAAGCCGTGGAAGTCCTGGCACGGGTCCCGCGAGGCGTTGATGGAGGCAGCGAACGCGTTGATGAAGGCACGGAACGGCGGGCTCCAGCACGGCGAGCGGTAGAGTGCTGGGTGGTTGCGCGGGAAAAGCAACACGACTAGTAGCAGCAGCAGCACGGCCATGATGACACAGCAGCCCATGGCGCTACGCACGCTGGCCGTCCAAGCAAACATCCGAGACGTCTGGGAATGCATGGGTGGACGAGACTGCGGGAAACGATTGACAATTGACCGCATCGATGGAATACTTACACCAGAAAAAATCACTCGGCGCTTGTCATACTCAATACAGGCTGTCCTGATATGGTACACTCCAAGTAGCAGTACTAGAGTGGAGTGTCCTGTTATTACGCTTAAGTTTTCCGGGCCGCGTTGGTGTAGTGGATGTGGTGCTTCTTCTTGACCCGATGATCACGGGACATAATCCCGACAGCAACGGCTGCATTTCGAGAAACCTAGAGGCCCATGTGCTCTCAATTACGACGTTTCTTATCACCATGCCGGGATTTTAGGGAATAAAAGCCTGGAAGAGTCCTGTTATTCTGACTGCTGATCGAAATTTTTTCTATTCTCTATTTAATTTCCTTGTCCTTTGTAAAGACAGTATGGTAGGTTCGCAAATTTTATCTGTAGCTTAATTAAATCGATCCATCGGCAAATTGTGCCGACGTTTTGCTCGTAATATCAGGCAAAATCGCTCGAGTTAGCACAGTTAACGCAGTGACCTCCTTACCAATGACGTAAGCATAGAGCGTGTGTGGACAATCAATCAATCAATTATTATTTCTCATCGGGCTAGATATGATATTGATTATCACCGCACTGGAATGCTTCGGAAATGTCGACGATCTGGCGTTTTTTTAGCATGCATTGACATCGTACAGTACATGGGGCTCTGGCGTTTCGCCTGCATTGAAATGTGACCACCACGGCCAGGATTGCACCCGCGACCTTGGGGTCATCAGCAGAGCACCATAACCAACGCTCCATCACGGGGGACTGGACTAATTAACTGTTTCCCCGTGTTTCACTCTGCTAACAGTCCTACTGAAGCTGGGTAAAACTATGGACGTTAATATACGGTTGTTCAACGAGCAAAATGTTCCAACTGGGTCGATTATATAAATGTGGCTGAAACGAAATAAATGTCAGTTTCCACAGAGCCCTCACTGCCACAATACTGTTCATAATTTAATACAAGAACGTTACAGATTGGCACCAGAATTACACCGAGTTTACGATCACATATGATTTGCAAAATATCAGGGTACATTAAGCGGCATTAACCTGGTGGAGAAATCCTCGAGATAGAAACGGAAATTGCGGATCACGTGACGTACAGGGAGAGGATCTTGACGTCTCGTGATGCTAATCTGGGACGTCGTTGTGGCGTGATCCGACATGTCCGCTACACCCACGAGTATTTCTCCACCATGTAAATACCCCATTGGCTACATTTTACGTGGAGGGCCGTGCTAATTGAGTTAAAATCTACCACATTTTTCAAATGAATACAAACACAAAATCAGTAGTCCGGCTGGTCGCTACTACTGCGACACTGTAATGAACTTAGCGTGTAAAAAAAGATCGCACATCAGTATCGCACAACACGAGCGGTTGCTCACAAAATGTTTATTTTAGCCATGGAAGACAATAAATATGTACGGATGGACACATCGTGCCTCTCAGAAAAGCAAAAATATATGCATGCAACTGGCGGACGTGTATGTTGAATGAAATTATCGTCACACCCTATTGGTCATGTCTAATACGTACCCCACATGTATGATGAATAAAATTAAATTCATCATCACACCCTAATGACCATGGCTAATACGTACCCTGTCACACGAGAAGGTAAATGTCATTTGGACCGAATGACATTTACATTTAATGACATTAGTTGGCTGTCACACCTGGATGTCTAATGTCATTAAAAGAAAATTATTTCAGAAAATGAATGAGCTAGTCAAACTCATTCGAATGAGTTTTCACCGCGAAAATGTACTCTCGTCAGAAGAGGGACGTGAACAGATTATATATAGAAGGGTTGGTAAATCATAACAAGTATTTTTATGGTTTTAATTTAAAGTATTGTTTAATTTATTTGCATTCAATTCAACTGAGCCGCTAGAAAAAAATGTGAATATTCTCGTTTACAGCGACATTCTCAGAAGGGTCGCCGGCCATGTTGACCATGTCAGCCACGTGCTCAGTGTTAACGCTAACTTTTGGAGCTTGTAGCGGCTCTTCAATAGAGAGTTTTAGTACTGCGGAATGGTGCTACGTACGCATCGCGCAAGCGCCTTGCGTTACGTGGCGTCGTTTGCCGCTAATCGGCTTTTAGTACGCCGTAGTACCCGCGTACGTAACGAGCGTGAAGCGTGCTGCGTCATCTGGTAGATCAAAACAGAAGCACGTGTTGTTGACAGCCAATGTGAGCCAATCCAAGTCTGTTAGCCAAATTATGGCCATATTTTAAGCCACAGAGCTTGTCGGTGCTTGGCTTCGATGCCGCCATTTTGCAAAACGAAGTATCGCGCTGTCGCGAACTTGTTCGAGAGCGGCGCGATCAGCTCATACGTACGCACGCACGCATCTCATGCGTGCGTACGTAGCGGCTGCGTACGTAACGCGATACGTGTGCGTTGCGGTCTGCGCATGCGCACTACGCAGAACGTGGCGTCCTTACGTACGCAACGCCGCCACGTACGCAGCGTACGCAGTACTAAAACTCTCTAATATCTCGTGACTGACTAGCCTGTTCTTCGATTCCGATGTGAAGCTGCCTTTTTTGGTTAACATGCCTGGCCCGAAGGAAGAAATACGCTTTGACAACGCTTCTTATCCTATCGACGCGAGAAGTTTCAGCGCTTCCTCGCACTCCGCTATGTCAGCGATATTGAAAGTTCACCACGTGAACCCAACAGCGATAGTGACTCCAGTCTCACCTCGACTCCGTATGAGCTACGAGCTTTTCTTTGGATAGTCAAAAAACTGCATATTAACCTTTCATCCTCAATTTCATTCATGTAGAAACGTTTTTTATAACACTTAGTACACAGAATATGTTTCTTACACACGATGCGACTGTTTTTTGTTAAGTCCCATCTTAGCGACATCACGATTGCCATTATTTACAATGGCATTATATGTTTCTGATAGTTTCCGTGTAGCAGGACACGCCTCCTGATGTCATTCGATGTGTCCAATGTCATTAGACTAAAATGACACTAAACTTTCTCTTGTGACAGAGGTATAAATCACACGTGTACATAAGGAAATTAAACCTAAATCACAATGCCTTACTCACTAGAAATTAATTTCACGTAGATTGCCCTAGGTCGCGCGAAGCTGGGTTCTAGCTGTGGGCCGCTTAACTGATACTTGCATGGCTATAGGCTGTTGCCGTCTGATTTGCCTCTTTTCCATCCCTTCTTATACGAGACCAGGCATGGGTAATGCTTGCTCTTTATCCTTCCTGGAGTGTGTCTTTCTGTGAATAAAGGAGATGAAAAGGGTGATCAAGAAGAGTACCAAAACACTGCGTGCGTACCGTTTTATGACGATGATAATTTTCCATCCGTGACACACGTCCAACCTTGGCTACAACAGTCTGCAGTAAACCTAAAAGTAACATGACGATTACGCCGAAAAGCTTCCTCACCATGTCCCTTCCTGTTTTACTTCGCAAACGCTGGTCGTCTGGCTCGCGATTTCTTTTTAAATGTGTGCAACCAGCGGAAGGAATGCGACTCATAGAAGATAAATCAGGGGCCACCTACATGGTTTCACTTCTATGTGCAGCGTATCTTCCGCTAATAGTGTGTAATTCGAAAAAATATAAATAATGCTCACGCTGGAAGAGAACTCGTCGGGGTTGGTGTGCGCACGGTCCGACTTCCGTCGCGATGAGTCGACGAGTATTGACCGCAGGGTGCCCGGCGACGCCTGCTTGCCGGAGGCCATTGCACAGCTGGGCGGTGGAGCTGGACGGCGTGAAAATGAGCGGCGTCAGGTCGCGAGAAGTCGGCACCGGCTTTCTCCCTAAGCCGACGGTTCTCCGTGAAAGACTAGGTAAACGGTAAGTGAGGCACGAAGAATATTCGCGGAGTCCTTCTGGCAGCAATCTCGGATGACTGTTGTCTCGCGAAGGCATTTCTTCTTCTCTGAGCACGCCGTCTCGTTCTGCTCGTGCTAATGCTGCATGATGACGATAACGATCATGGTCGGCTTTGTGGTGCCACAGAGCTATTGGCTCCACAAGCTTGACTTTCCGAAATTTATTCAAGCCCGAATTGTGGAATTCTTACGAGATAGAACGTTCTACATTTTTCCATAGTAGCATCTCAATTGTTACGTGTGCGCAAACAAGAGGCGTCCCGCAAGGGGCATTCCTTTGCTCGGTGTTATTTCATATTTTAATGAGCTATATTACATGACATACGGACGCACAGACATGTGTGTATGCTGATGACATTATAATTTCCTTCAGTAGATCATATACACAAGCTATATGCCATATTACCGGCATACTTAACAGTCATAGAAAGTTGGCTCGATGATACGCGTTTGAGTTTAAGTGTTATCAACTGCTAGTGGTGCAAGCATTTTCACGTCTGTATAAGTCTACTGTAAGACGTTCAGAAACAATTTTTATATCCCGTCCGGAGTGAATTTTTTTATCCTACTGGCCGAGATATCTCACGCCTTAAATTCTCGTTATACAGAGTCTTCTTGGCGCACTAAATGTTCACATTAGTAACGTGACTTCAGTCAGTAATAACAGCAACTATGTTTACATACAATACGATGATACCTTTCCAAGAAATTATAAACTAATGTCGCACCAATTTTTAAAGTCTACTTCAAGTGATTACCTGGCACACACGCTAAAGACAGTCATTGCAACTGATGATTCTCAAAGTGCAGAAAGATGTGCAATTCGTTTTTTCTCTCCTATTCAAGATTGGTCTTTTTTCCTTCAGCTTCCAGATTTCGTGCCCATCTTCTAGCAGACCTCTTAGCGATCATTCTAGCACTCCGCAAACTACTATCATCAAGCTCTGTAGGGATTTTAACAGATTCATTATCCGGAAATGACGACTCGCATGTTCTGAGTGCACTGAAATTCTAAATTCCTCGCCATATAAACTTGATTAGGTTTGTTTGGCAGAAATAGGTCATAAGGGCCTATTTCTGATTGAAATGATGGATGCGTTAGCAATGACATCTTTTAATGGCCTGGTTACTCATATATTGCCGGCATCCGAATTCATAATAGGGCCTATAGTAAACAGAAAAATGATCTCAGAAAAAATTTCTGCTCCATTATCAACGGTCACAATATATAGAACTTAAGCTCCTCAGACATCATTGGAACAGTAAAATATGTCAAACAAGCGAACTCGAAGTTGCCATTACTGCAATACGTTGTCAGACTCCTTGTCCTAATTTTTATTTACACAGATATGGTATCGCAGCTTCTCCTAACTGTTCTTTTTTTTTTTGAGTACATGAAACAACAGAACATTATCTCATTTCCTGCAACAGATACTCCACGTTGCGGGAAAATACTTTAGGTACCGTTTGCCAACCCCTTAAACTAGATCTAAATGCACCAAATGGGCTTTCGTTCGAGGCTTCATCCCTGGGTCACAGTGACGGGAAGGTTGCCGATGCCTTGGAAGAGTTTATTAAATGTTCAGAGAGATGGAAATCGTACAGCCAACGCATACTCCTATTTTCTAAATCGCGTTTTAATTCCTAAATATTTTTTAAATTACTCAGCTCTGAGTTACTACCTATGTTTTTACTCATTCACAAGTAGTATTTGCGATTTCTTCTTCTTTTTCACCTCTTCTCATCGCTCTTGCCCGATGCAGGGGATTAACCGAGTGTTAGGTATCAGTTAGACTGAAAGAATATCGAGCTAAATTCTTAAGAGAGAGAGAAAAGACTTTATTCGCAGGATCCTGCGTGCAGGTAGTTTCCGAGCTTCAGCCTTTTAAACATTTCAAACCATTATTCCGTAATTAAGTATGTTGTATTAACTATTCCTAGTTATACAATAAATACTGCGAAGAAACTGAAAGAAATGTAATTTTGTTGCATTACTACTTCTTTCATCTTTAACTAAATGACATTTATTCTAATAGTTATTCTAAAGATAAGATTTTTTTTGAGAACTACTAAGTTCTTGACCAATCCCCCTGCATAAGTGTGAACCACTGTCCAACGTTCTACTATATTTATATAAGCAGAAAGGGGGAGAGCTAGTTTGTTTGTTTGTTTGTTGCTTGTAAACTCTAGCGCATACCCACTCTGGAAGATTGGCCAAGAAAGCGTGTATATTAGCCTATACACGGTACCTACACTGTGATTGTCAGCCTATTACGAAAATGTACAAAAAAATAAAAAAAGCAATTGCAAATTATCCTCCAAGAACTACTAAAGCATAATAATAAAAAAAAACACCAGGCCTGCCCGGAAGGTGCAGCACAGTCACAGCGAGAGCTAGAACAGCGGCCTTTCAGACCCTTTTCTAAACACTCATTGGGTAACTGCTGCAAGCACAGTTGCTTGATGCTTACTACGCCATTAATAATAAAAACTTTTGGGTAGTAGGCCGAAATTCGCTATGCTGTTTTTCGTCATTCTTCTGAGAAGCGTGGTATCCGCTCAACACTTGCAAGGAATTCTGTGCCAATTGTTCATGCAGTGGCTGACGACAATGAAGACTTATGGCTGAAGTGGGTATGCGCCACAGTTAATAGGTAAACAAGAACAAACTTTTGTAATGGGCTGGAGCATTTAATGACCCCCTCCCTACGCTATTCGCATTGCGCGACGACTGGTTGTTCTTTCGCTTTTTCAAAAACGCTTTATAAGACATCAAGCCTGCCTAAGGCAAGTTTGCACCGGCTGGGCTTAGTGGTCGAATGTTAGGCTGGCAACCAGCGGACCCGGGTTCGAGCCCCACTGTGGCATTGGTACTAGGTATTTTAAATGCGAAGCATTTCTTAGCGAACTTCGGCGACATTGAGCGTATCTATCTATCTATCTATCTATCTATCTATCTATCTATCTATCTATCTATCTATCTATCTATCTATCTATCTATCTATCTATCTATCTATCTATCTATCTATCTATCTATCTATCTGTCTATCTATCTATCTATCCACTTATGTTTGGGTGCTCTCATGGTCACCCCCTTAAATTGGCGTGAACGAAAATTAGCAAGGGAGGGTAAGATGGTTTGACGAATATGACGCGCTGGTCAAGACATGAATAATATCAAAATCCCGTCGCTTACGACGTCAAATATTTTCTGCCAGACAGTGACCAATACCCACGGGCGGGTATGTGCCGCATGTAGGCGGGTATGTGCCACAGGTAATTGACACCCAGGAACGACGAGAACACACATGGGCAATTTTAACGTGCAAGCGTTAAGAAAAACGTGACATTGGTAGCGTCCGCCCGACCAATGCAAAGAATAAATGTCAGGGTCCCAGCGGGGATCAAACCGTAGCATTGTGCGTCGCAATGAAGCATGTTACGACAGAGCTACGCCGGGTCTCGGAACTACTTTTTAGATAGACGCTAATCTTCGGGGAACGTCAATAATGGTTGCAGTATTGCCTACCCAATTTTACAAACATTGCATATGTACTCCTTTGATACAGCCACCACGTTGGGTTAACGTCAATTGTGGTTAGTTTCCATGCGCTGAAGTTGATTTATGTAGCAATGTCCAGGGCCAGCACCTTTGCGAGCTTCAGCGCTTCATATGAGCTTCCGGTGTTGATAATATGCATGTTCCAGTTGCCATCGTTGCGCAAGTGCAAACAACTGCTTATATTAACATCCCCAACTTTTCAACATGCCTGTGCGTGCAACATTTGTACATATATTTAGCGTCATTTCATGACATGTCGCTCATTAAAAAATTGCAACATGGCTTCATTTCCTCCGCATGCTTCGCATAACGTCGATTCCCAGGTACGTGGGCTCTGCTGAATTTTTTTCTAAATTCGTGTGGCGTGGTTACGGATACCGGTGGCGGCGGCGGACAACTACAGCGCTGCGTGTGACCCGAGTTTTGATCTCATAACAGCTTTCGCTGTAATGAAAATGAGTCAACAAAAGAAAATGAGAGGCTATACCATGTCATAAGACTAAAATTTTGAGCTGAACAGACAGTTAAGTGTACCTCACCAGATCCAATGAGAATGTATGTCCTACATTTATTCACAATAACAATTATAGTACTACTATTTGCCGAGTATATATTAAAGCAAACGTAATACTGACATGCGTTTAGATTCTTGAATATTATTACATGCATCATTATACGTTTCCGTGGCAATGTCGCAAAATAGAGGCACCAAAACTTAAAACAATAACTGCACTTAAGCCTGAACCTACCATATATCGTGGAAAACAGAGTTACTAGAAGTTTTTTTCCTAATTAGTGAATAGAATTGAGCTTTTTATTCTTTTTGTTTAGGGGGGAGGGGGAGGAGGCTGTTTACTCTCGGAGGCTGGCGGGCATCTCAGTCTGGGAGACTAAGCTAATGGCCAAGCCCTATTGAGAATCTGTAGCTGCCCCGCGGGATTTCGGCATGTCAGCTCTGTGCCCCACTGGTCCTCTTTTTATGATTGGATAAGCGTTGTTTCAAGATTCTTGTTACATTCCGAGACCAAGAACAAGAACATGACAGATGGTGTTCAGCAACTTGCATAATTTTTATTCTCTTCCTTATGTCCCAGGATGCATCGATGTATCAGAGGGTCGCGGGGGCATTTGACTATTTGTAGTAAGCGCAGTATCATGGCTGATGATGGTGGTGACGATGAGGACAGCGTCCTCTGTGTTCGTTTAGTTTTCCAAGGTGCTGGGTTTTTTTGGGGGGGCAGTTTTTTTTCATCTTTTGCTCTTGAACTGTTAGTGAATGTCACTGTAGTTTGTTTGCGCATTTTCACCTCCTTCTAATCAGGCAGTGTGCTGAAGAAATCACCCAATGAACAGTGTAAGCCGACTGTTTTCCCTCAAAGAATTCGTCTCGATTAATCTATTCTGGGCGAGATCGGGCTGTAGGTGGCAGCACCGTCCCGCGCAAGTTTGGTGAGGCTGTCGGCGACACTATAACACAAATGCACGGAACGGCGCTTCGTTGCGTGTGGTCTGAGCCGATTGTCCGCAGGGAAAATGCGTTGACTACAGTTTACTGTAGATACCTACGCTCTTCTCTACTGAATCGGTGCACGAAGCCTATGCAACGTTAACATTACCCGCGAGTAAAGCGCACTTTGTCTCTCATAGGGATGCTCGTCCTGGATGACTCTCTTCACGCTTTCGCACTAAATGACGCCTTTGCTGTTGTTTTTCATGATTAGCTAGTGTCCCTCCTGCTACGCACTGCTGTAGCGTGACTGAACTACTTATTTAAATTTTTGTCATCTCCATAATACAAAAAAGAGAGAAAGAAAGATCGTAGAAAGACCACATATCTGTGCGAATTGTTCAGTACCACCATTCGCACCTTCTACGCATACGATTTTTTTTTCTCTCATTCTGTTCACCATGAAATAAAAGACAGTCGATAAGTCTAGTCAGGAAAGCTTAGTGGCTGACATTGCTTTGCGCTATACGCTGCGTTTACCACGTGTACGCACATGTTCTTGCACCAATGAACATCTTATATATTAAAGTTTAACAGAAATCTTTCTTCGATGGATTACGTACATGATGGGGCAAGTACAAAGTCCTAGTTAATAGGACAAGCCTATTTTTTTTTTCAGACAAAAAATTGCCACTGCATTGCGTCAGTCACTAACAATGCCACACAAGCGCTGAAAACAATGGCAAAAGATGAAATTTTCAGTTAAATATACAGTAAATATAATGTCATGCCATCTGAATTAATTTTCAGCGTGTGTGCTCTTCAAAGCATTGCTAAATCTAAGCACATGGTTGCGCATGGTAACCCTGTTTTTTAATTACCGATGTGCCACAGTTTATGTGATAGTAATACTACTATGTAGTGGTACCACGGCCAGATAAACAAAACTAAGGTTCCTCGCATTATCGGTAGACTGCAGTGCCGTACTTGCACACCTACCAACAGCACGAAAGTGCATAGCTTAGAGCATTTTTTTAATATAACCGATTCGCCATAAAACGCTGCGAGGATGCCAAGAGCATTTTGCGATGCACTTGGAACAGAAAGCGGTACGCACTCTGAAATTATTCTGGGGAATGGAGGGTACGACGACAATAAATAGCACTCTGGAGAGTTGCACTCGCCGATCCTATTACAATGCATTAGTAGCCGAGCAAGGCCGAATGCTTTCGTACGACCGTTCAGGCATACGTAGAAACAGTTATACTCGCGCTGACATGCATCACCAGACAAACCACACTTTGAGAATGCGCATGACGTTTGCGCACATAAAAACACGACGTGGCTAGCAGACGACGCAAGGAGCAATCCACACTTCACCGTTTCGGCCAGTTGCCGCAAGGCGGCAACTCTGCTCGATCTCGTAAGCAATACTAATTAGACCTACATGTCAAGGATTGATCCTTTATTATATTAATTGTGGTTGAACTTCTTCTCTCTGCCCTGAAATAAGGACGGGCTAGCAGTTGAAGACACTATTGAAGGAAGGCTGCTTCATTTTTTTATTACTGTACATGGAGCCAATTTTGTACGGCCCCGCTGGCTATTGCTGTTCGCGGGGCTGGGCCAAGGGTCACCAAGTGTCTGCCCAAGTCCAGTTCAGAGAGTCGCGCCTTCCACGATCAATGCATGAGAGTGTTTCTACAAGCAGTGGTGATACCATGTGTGCTAAACGCTGCGTGCACTCGTAAGTTGTGTCGGGTGTGCGAAATTTTGTCCTGAACAACACAGCGCACAAATTGCACTAGTGCGACACCACGGAGCAGGAGATACCATGGCTTGACACATTTACTTCACTCATATATATAGGCGTGCCCACGGGGGTGGGAGTAGGGGGGAAGGCAGCCCCATACATTGACATATAGCACTAGCAAGGAGGGGGTGCCGCGGCTTTGATGGGGGGGGGGGGGCTTTCAAAGTTAGCCCCATATTTTGTTGACATAATATGGAGGGGGGCACTGGAACAAACATTCATCCCCCCCCCCCACCTTGAATGGGAACCCTGCGCACCGATAGACCATGGCTTGACTTCCGTGGTTTCGAACGATAACACAGCGCCAGCAATGTGCAATCCTTCCATACCAGCCATGCACATGTATACAGGTCATCTCTTCCTCCTTCTTGCAGGACAAGAACATGGTGGCACGAGTGAGTCCAAAGAGAGGAAGTATACTTCACGAACAAAAAAAGTGCAGCTTTCACAAACAAAATTAATCAGCCCTCACCAAAGCCAGGAAAAGGGACAAGCTTACTTTAGTAACACTGGGCACTGATAGCGGCAAACAGAGCGTCGCGACCGTCGAACAACTGAAGCACTGAAGCACGTGGGCATTTATACATGTGCCATCGAATATTACAGCCTTATCGGTGGTCTTCGCGCAACCTCTAAAATAATCTCGAGTGTTCGTATCTTGCACGCAAATTTCACTAACCAATCTAGAATAATTGCGAGCCTTCTCGAGCAATGAGGCGTATTTCCGGCAGACTTAGTGGGCGAAAACTGCATGAAACTAAAGTGAAAATAAGAACCGCGCGTGGATTTAAGCTGAGCAGGCCCAGTAATATAATTAGGCCACAGGTGCCAAAGGTGCACCTTCCGCAACTAGGAGAAATCTGACGCCATACAAAACCAAATGATGAACGGATGACAAAAAAAAGAGAGTTGTGTTAGAAATGGGATTCGAACCCACGCCTGGAAGACCAGACTGTGACCTGAACGCAGCGCCTTGGACCGCTCGGCCATCCTGACTTTTTTTTTTGCTTTTATTGCCTGTTTATAGGCGCGTACATCAAACCACAAGCAGAACACAGACAAGCAGTAACAGTCCGACACAAATTAAAATTCCTTAAGTGCTGTCAAGGGCTCCACCCTCGACAACCACTCAGGTAAAATCTACTGAGTTTTCTGCAGTTCAACAAACTTGGCCATACATTCACGGAAATACATTCGTGCAGGCCGTGCATCCTGATCGCGATAGAAATCCGCCATATGGGCCCGCCATAAACAGTGAAGTCCACATAGCATAATCAAATCAAAAGGCATTCTCTCTTTGTCCACTATTGGCAGAAATCCTATACCATATGAATTCAGAGGTAATTCTTTCTGTAACGTCCTTTGAAGTACATCCCAAAAATATACTCCCTCCCAACAATGTAAGAAAACATGGTCAATAGTTTCCGGTTTTTTACAGATAAGGCAATTTGTCCCACAAGGTAAGTAAAAACCACGGTCTGCTTGAAATGTCCTGATTGATAATGTACCTGTGTGCAGCTTGAAAAAGAAAGACTTCGCGGCATGAGCCACTTGCATTCTCTTCACTCGTTTAAGCACATCTTTCCCTTCACCTCCAGCGTACATGGCACGGTACAGCGGTTCAGGCAAAACAACATCGCATACATCTTTGTACAACTTCTTTCGAGTCACTGAAAACAAATATTCATTGGAAAATCTAACAGATAAAAACCGTACACTTTGAATAAGCTCTTTAAGATACCCGCGCACAGCACCGGTCATGTCATTCATGCTAACCAGATATCCAGGTAAAGCCCGCACCAGTCTCATTTGGTACACTGTACGTAAGAAAGGGTCCCTTGTGTAGCGAAAAAAAAGAACCTATTTACGACTTGGCGTACGAAAAGATGTGTTAAACCAAGCCCTCCGTGTTTCACTTTTCGAAACAGATTAGTTCGACTACATCTCTCCCAGTTAAAGCCCACACAAACACTGCGAAGATGCGATGGAACTTCTGTATGTTTGCCCTTGAACAATGCAATACTTGCATCACATACCAAAGTTTTGAGGCAAAGAAAAGATTACAGACAGTCGCCCTACCAAACACTGACAGATGATTACCGTTGCATCTATTAGCTTTCAACCGGATTTCTTTCGCTTGTTCTTGCCAGTAGTTCTCATTATCTATATAAAATTTTAGTGACACTCCCAGGTACTTGACAGGTGTGGTCACCATTTACCATTAGCAAAATAGTCTGGTTTTGACGACCACTCTCCATGCCAGAAACCCAGACACTTTCCCCAGTTTACTAGACTGCCAGTTGCATTGCCGAACCTTTTAACCACACTGATGGTAGTGGTAACACTATCTTGATCAATACAACAAACAGCCACATCGTCGGCATATGCCAAAATTTTAACCTCGGATTCTTGTAATCTAAAGCCACGAATGCAACTGTTTGGAGTTATTGCTAAGCACAACGATTCTATAAACTGAAAATTAGAGGACTCAGCGGACAGCCCTGACGGACAGAACGCTTTATGTTAATTGTATCTCCTAGCGTCTTATTGATTACCATTCAGGTCGTGCAGTTCCGGTATGCCATAGATACTCCATCTATGATTACAAAACCAACGTCGACATGGTCAAGAATGGCAAGCAGAAGGTTGTGGGAAACAGAATCAAAAGCTTTCTCGAGATCAATCTGTAGAATGGCTACCCCTACTTGATTGGCATCGCTACACTCGAGCACGCAGCGCATCTTGTGTATATTGGTCACAATGGAGCGTCCCATAATCCCGCACGTTTGGTGAGGCCCTACCAACTCTTTGATTACCCCTTGAAGTCACCGTGCTAGTACTTTTGTTAAAATTTTGTAATCACAATTAGTTAGTGATATTGGTCTATACGAATAAACTAATTTTAACTTCTCCGAGTGTTCTGTCTTAGGTATCAAAACTGTATGTGCTTCACTAAAGGACCTAGGGAGGCCATTAAGTTTATAAGCTTGATTGAAGACATGTGCAAGTACTTGGGATAATTCATTTTTGAACTCCTTATAAAACGAAGCACAAAGCCCGTCCGGCCCCGGAGATTTACCAGGATTCATTTTCTCTATAGCCCTTTCTACTTCCGTTGGCGTTATAGATAGCTCTAAAGCTGATTTGGTGACATCTGACAACTTCGGCATTCTGCTAAGGAACTCCTGCTTAAAGGCCTCTGAATCAATGGGCGTGGCAGCGAAGAGTCCTTCGTAATGTTTGCCAAACGCTCGTCCTATGCTCTCATTGTCTGAAACTTCGATACCGTTGACTTCAATGGCATCTATATGATTTCGTCTGGCATGACTCTACTCTAATCCAAGCGCTCGCTTCGTCGGGCGATCGTCCAGTCATTGATGTTGCTCTGGCTCGCACTAGCACTCCGCGATAGCGTTCCTCCTCATATACCTCTATCCTCTGTTTGATACTCCGCAAATCGTCACCATATACTCAAGGTTTTTCACATTCAAGAGCTGTTAGCCTCTCAAGTGTTCGTCTAAGCTCTTTCTCATTCTTCCTAGATTCAAAAGATAAAACGCTAGATCTCTCAATTGCTTTTATTTTGATTCGCTGCTTAAATAGCTCCCATTCTTCTCCTATTGTGTGCATACACTCTATGTTAATATTACTTATTTCTTTAATAACTGATGCGCTAAACGACTCATCCCTTAAGAGGTAAGAGTTCATTTTCCACTGTTTCCAAGAAAAGGCGTTCCTTTCTTTTTTTTGACCCGATATTGCATTTTGCAAGACAGTGATCAGAAAAGGAAACAGGGACAAGATTATAACTGCTACACTGGGCTATCGCATTTGCAGTAAGGTAAAGTCGATCCAATCTGGCATTACTTGTGCCTTGAAAGTGGGTATACTTCACATCTCAGGAGCTATGCAAACACTCCGCTACATCTACTAATTCGTGTTCAATAATCACCTGTGCCAGGACATCACTGCTTCTGTCTTTAACGTTGCGCCTGCTTGATCTATCGCTTTCATTCAAGACACAGTTGAAATCAACCACCAATAAGAGTTTCCTACCAGTACACATGCCACGACATAGTGCCTGCATTCAAACAACGCGCCCATCACCACGCGCACAGGGACATACATGCGCGCCGTCTAGTGTTGCGCAGAGGCGATGATGATAGCACGAGAATCCAGCTGGCCCCTGCTGATGTGCGCCACGCGCTTGGGACTCTTCTTGAAGAAGGAGAAGAAGAAGACATCTTGGCATTCTGCTGTAACGTGCTACGACCATAGTCCCTTTGAGCTGTGGGCACAGGTTCGCCCTTTAATAAATACGTTTTAATACACCCCGAGTCCATCAACATCGTTACATTTCTGGTGGAGGTGCTGGGTAATGAATCAAAGCCCTACGAGCGCAAGACAGCGTAGCCCCGACCACCAGCGAGTTGATCCTGGGGAGCTGACACCTGTGCATCAGAGGACCAGTCGCCGTCTTCGAGGTGATTCACCAGAATTCAGTCCACTCCACTTCACGCCAAAGGGACCTCAGTCAGTGGACGCCACCACCATGACAAGTCATGTAACAACGGCCCAAGTGGTGATAAATCAGCCTCACCAGCCACCAGTGTTTCAATGCGACTCGTATGAAGACGTAGAAGATCGGCTGAACCTCTTTGAGAGAGTGGCAAGCTTGAACGGTTGAGACGAGAGAGAAGCTGCGCCGCGTATACTTTGCTTTGGAGGACTTCGCAAAGACGTGGTATGAGAACCATGAAACCTCGTTTACGATCTGGGATGAATTTCGGCGACAAGCTCTGGAGACTTATGCCAGCGCGGATCGCAAAGAAAAGGCGCAGGCTGCGCTCGAATTCAGGAACCAACTCACCAACGAAAGTGTCGCAATGTATATCGAGGACATGATCCGCCTGTTCAAGCGCGCAGATTCCTATATGACCGAAGACAAGAAGCTACGCCACCTCATGCGTGGGGTGAAGCAAGCGCTATTCGCTGTTCTCGTCCGCAACCCACCATGAACAGTTGCGGAGTTTCATACGGAAGCGACAGCCATCGAGAAAACGCTAGAACAGCGGGCTCGACAGTACAATCGAGACATGAACTATGCACCTGCCAATGTCTTCTCTGGACGCCAGCGAAGTAACATGGACGCTCTGCGAGAACTCATCAGGTCGGTGATCAGGGAAGAGCTCAGCAAGTTGCAAGCACCTCACACTACAGCAACACTGTCTGTCGTCGACGTAGTACGAGATGAACTGAGGCAGATGATACGTGAGCCGGAGCGTGCGCCACAACCGATCCAACGCATCCCAACGTACTCTGATGTACTCAGACAACCCGCGGCGCACACCAATGCAGCAGTTACGATGGCCTCTCCTTGCCCACAAACGGTACGCAGCGCACCTCGCCCACTGGAACCGACGGCTACCTACCTGCCACGAGCCCGTGGTGTAGCTCGCTACGTGGATTAAAGGCCCCGGAAAAGTGACATCTGGCGTGACCATGAGCGCAGGCCTTTGTGTTTCCATTGTGGGGAAGCAGGTCACCTGTATAGGTTCTGCCCTTACTGACAGGCAGGATTAAGGGGCTTTCCGTTGTACGCACCATGCCCTCGAAACGGTGAACGGCCAACGGAGATCGAAGAGTACTTGTCCGCGCGCCAGAGCCCACTCACTCCCCGCCAACATCAGCCAAGATCGCCGTCGCCCAGGTGTTACCGATCACCCAGCCCACGTGCTTCTTCCGCACGGTCTGGGCACCATTCTACAAGCCCACACCAGGAAAACTGAAGCAAGCGACCTGTGGAGGTGAGGCCGCTAATAACGACAGTTGCGAAGATCCTCCATTACGGTTTCAAGGTGACGATGCTATGTTTACCGAGGATAAGCGCAGCAGTGCGAAGATTACTTCAGATTTGCGATTGAAAATAGACGGATACGAGCTAAATGCTTTAGTTGACACCGGCGCTGATTATTCGGTAATGAGTCACAAATTGGCAAAGAAACTGAAAAAGGTTGTGACAAAATGGAGTGGGGCACAGATACGCACGGCAGGTGGCCACACTATTACACCGCTCGGCAGATGCACCTCAAGGCTCGAAATAAGAGGCTTTACTTACGTTGCTGACTTCATCGTGCTGCCGGACTGTTCAAGGGAGCTTATACTAGGAATGGATTTTCTACAAGCCAATGGAGCCATAATTAATCTGCGCAGATCCAGTGTAACGTTTTCGACCGAACAAGCTATGTCGGTGGAGGAATCGGAAAAGCGACGTCTTACTGCTCTGCGCGTTGTTGATGATGACGTCACAGTGCCACCACGCTGTAGTGTAATGGTGCTTGTTGAAAATAAGGCCATGAAAATGTGACCATGAAGGAATAGCGGATGGAAACGTAGAGCTGTTTTTAAACAAAGGAATTTGCGTGGCGAGGGGTGTTGTTCACCTAACGAATGGCCGCTCAGTTGTCCTCCTTACGAATTTTGGGAATGAATGTCGGCACATCACGCAAGGTATGGCTATCGCCTATTTCCACGAGTTCTGCATGGCGACTGAACTATGCAGTTTAGCGACAACGCCAACCACTCCACAAGAGACCTGCAACGTCGACGCATCAGTTAACGTCAACCATAGGCTCCCAGAATATCAAAAGAAACGATTGTTTGCCCTTATAAAGGAGTTTTCGGACTGCTTTTCAACGTCCTCTAAGGTGCGACGCACGGCTATTGCAAAACACAGGATTATAACAGAAGAAGCCACGAGACCCATTTACCAACACCCATATCGAGTATCGCAAAAGGAAAGAGACGTCATCAAGAAACAAGTTGAGGAGATGCTTTCAGATGACGTGATCCAGCCTTCCAGCAGTCCATGGGCGTCTCCCGTAGTGCTTATTAAAAAGAAAGATAACAGCCTTCTATTCTGCGTCGACTATCGGAAACTGAACAGCGTAACGAAACGGGATGTATACCCTCTGCCGCGTATCGATGATACACTCGATCGACTACGGAGTGCGAAATACTTCTCCTTCCTTGATTTCAAGAGCGGATAATGGCAAATTGAGGTGGATGAGCGTGACCGTGAAAAGACGGCATTCATAACCCCAGACGGACTCTACGAATTTAAAGCGCTTCCATTCGGCCTGTGCACAGCGCCAGCTACGTTTCAGAGAATGATTTACGCTGTCCTCGCGGGACTGAAATGGCAGTCCCGCTTGATGTACTTGGATGACGTCGTATTTTCCGCTACATTGGACCAACATCCAGAGCGCATCCGCACAGTTTTAGAAGCTATTCGTTCAGCAGACTTGACCATCAAGCCAGAAAAATGCAACTTCGCTTTTGAAGAGCTTCGATTCCTCGGACACGTCATCAGCTCCGACGTCGTTCGGCCAGATCCCGAAAAGACAGCTGCCATCGCGAAGTTCCCGACACCCAAAGACAAGAAGTCAGTACGTCACTTCCTGGGTTTATGCGCGTACTATTGGCGATTTGTGGAAAATTTTTCGAACATTGCTGAACCACTTACTAATCTGACAAAAGACGAGGTGCCGTTTAGGTGGGAAAGTGAACAACAGGAAGCATTTGATGAGTTAAGAACACGCCTGCAAGCCTCTCCAATCCTCGCCCACTTCGATGATACTGCCGAAACTGAAGTTCACACTGATGCGAGTAACGTCGGCCTCGGAGACATTCTAGTCCAGCGGCAAAACGGCCAAGAAAAAGTGCTAGCGTGTGCCAGCCGCAAGCTTTCGAAAGCTGAGAGAAATTACTCTGCAACCAAAAAAGAGTGTCTCGCGGTCATTTGGGCCATAAGTAAGTTTCGGCCGTACCTCTACGGTAGACCTCTACGGTAGACCATAAGTGACCACCATTGCCTGTGTTGGCTGGCGAATCTTAAGGATCCCTCTGGCCGACTAGCAAGATGGAGCCTTCGGCTACAAGAGTACGATGTTACTGTGGTATACAAATCTGGGAAAAAGCACAGCGATGCCGACTGCCTGTCACGCGCACCAGAGGAGACGAGTGAGCCGGAGGAAGAAGACTTCCCGTTTCTAGGCGTCGTCCAGGCATCAGAAATCGCTGAACAACAACAAAATGACCCCGATTTGCTGCCGCTTATACAGCGTCTCCAAAGACTCGACGTTAAAGTCCCGCGCACTTTATCCAGAAGGCTCCCTTCGTTCTGTCTTCGGGAAGGAGTCCTTTACAAGAGGAACTTCAAGCCTCATGGTGACAAGTTTTTACTTGTTGTACCTGCACCTTTACGAAACGAGATTCTGCACGCATGTCATGATGAGCCAACATCTGGACACATGGGTGTCAGCCGTACATTCGCCAGAATTCACCTAAAATACTACTGGCCAAAACTGTTATCATCAGTTCAGCGCTATGTGAAAACTTGCCGTGGGGGTCAAAGACGCAAAACTCCATCCGTGAAACCTGCAGGCCTCCTCCAGCCAACTAGAACCACCGCATGTCCCATTCCAACAAGTCGGTATGGATCTCCTAGGCCCGTTTCCGACATCGACTGCACACAAGAAGTGGATAGTCGTAGCCATGGACTACCTCACTCGCTACGCTGAGACTGACTCGCTGTACACTGCAACAGCTCTTGAAGTTGCCAAGTTCTTCATCAACAACATAGTCCTCAGACGTGGTAATTACAGATCGTGGCCCAGCTTTTACTGCAGACCTAATGAAATGTCTGATGCGAATGACCCATACAGACCAGAGAAGAACTACAGCATACCATCCTCAAACAAATGGCCTAACGGAGCGCTTGAACAGAACTCTGACTGATATGCTTTCAATGTATATCGACGTCGAACATAAACTGTGGGATGAAATATTGCCATACATCACGTTCGCATATAATACAGCCGTTCAAGAAACAACGCGAGTGACACCATTTGAACTTGTATTCGGCCGAAGAGTCACCACTCCACTGGATGCCATGTTACCACTGAATGATGAAAGCAGCAATCCACCTGGCCTAGACGACTTTCTGCAAAGAGCCGAGGAAGCACGACAGATGGCGAGATACAGAATACGCCGCCAACAGCGTATCGACTATCGGTACAATCAGCGTCGTACCGAAGTGCATTTTCAACCAGGTGACAAAGTATGAATATGGACCCCAGTGCGTCGCCGTGGACTTTCTGAAAAACTTTTTAGCCGCTACTTCGGGCCTTACGAAGTACTCCATCGTGTAAGCGATGTAACTTACCAAGTCAGATCCGCTATACAGGGGAGATCAAAACGCCGCAACCCTACAGAGGTTGTACATGTAGTCCGGATGAAGCCGTACTATGAAAGATCACCGGAAGACCAGTGACGCCTACCACGAATCTATTCATTGCCTGACGCATCGGGACGATGCGTATGAGGAGGGGGATTATGCCCCGACATAGTACCTGCATTCAAACAACGCGCCCATCACCACGCGCACAGGGACATACATGCGCGCCGTCTAGTGTTGCGCAGAGACGATGATGATAGCACGAGAATCCAGCTGGCCCCTGCCATAGCCTCCTATATTTTTATAAGTTTTATAAGTTTTATAAGTTTTATAAGTTTTATAAGTTATAGAGGAGGCTATGCCCCTGCTGATGTGCGCCACGCGCTTGGGACTCTTCTCGAAGAAGGAGAAGAAGAAGACATCTTGGCGTTCTGCTGTAACGTGCTACGACCATAGTCCCTTTGAGTTGTGGGCACAGGTTCGCCCTTTGATAAATACGTTTTATTATACCCTGAGTACTTCAACATCGTTACAATATGTTGTCGTAAATTGGAAAAAAACACGATCTTTCCTGGCCAATAGTTGGAGCATAAACACATATAATGCGCCATTCAGTGTCACAATAAACAATATCACACCATACTACTCGGCCTGAAGAGCAAGAAAAGACATTTTCTATGACTAATCCGGGCAGTTTTCTAACAAAAAGAACACATCCCCCTGATGTGCCTATGGCCTGGCTCACAGTGGCAAAATACCGTGATGTAAACTTAAGCACCATGCTCCCAGTCTCCTCCGCGCCTTCAACTTTCGTCTCCTGCACTGCAAGCACATCCAGACTTTCTTCCAATAACAACCGATAGACTTGGCTTTGCTTCTTCTTTGAAGCCAAGCCTCTAACATTCAGCGTGGCGAAGCTAAATGATACTTGAGGCGCCATTACAACCGTGTGGAGGAGTTAGGCCCGGAGCATGGCGCTTACCTTGCACGTCTAGCGCTATGCTAGACGCCTCCAGGACCGGCCGACCGCCCGGTTTCACTGCACAGTAGAATTGAATTGTTCACAGCTTTCTTGTCCGTGGTGCCACCAGCTCTTGCTCTCATGCTGGTGCGTCTGCCAGTTGGCGTCTTTGCCGGTGGTTCTTCCACGCTACTTGCACTGTTCTTGTCTCCCGTCTTCACAGGTTCTTCCAATAGTCTTTTAATGGCTGGAACGGCTCCGCTAGACCGAGAGACGCAGCTGGCGTTGCACGTGTTTCCGTCTATCTTCATGTCGAAACCAAGGCTACAAGAGGCACCATCGACTACTTGGCCTTGTTCCGACGCATGGGCAGACGCTCGGGTTACGTCACAGTCTGCGTCTGTCACTGCATTGTCAGCTGTCTCGGTCGATACAGCTGCAGTACCTGGTCGAGTGTCCGCAGATGCCGGTGTAGATTCGTCTACTGATGTTGCAGATGTGCAGTTCAAATTTTCTGCGACTTGATCTCCACAACCTTCAGCCGCGTCTTCTGCTTCTGTCACGTCCATAACGTGTTCTGGCGTATCTTCGGCCTCCGCTGACGCGGTCACTGCGGCGTACGAACGGACGCATTCCGCGTCCCCGTGCCCGAAACGCCGGCAGCGAGAGCACCGTGGCACCTTACACTCGCGACGCACATGTCCTGTTCCACTGCAACGCAGGCATTGCATGGGCCGACCTGGGGCTACCACTAAGGCTAATTCACCGGCGACTCGTATTTGATGAGGCAGGTCCTCAACTTTCATACCGCTTTTCAGCTTAATAAAAGCAGTGCGGGTCGTCGAATTCTTCTAATTTACTCCTTCCACACGCCAGCGTTCCCGGGTCACTTCTGTAACTTTCCCGAACGCTGCCAACGCCGTGCGGACATCTTCGTCCGAAACGCCGTGTAACAGCCAGTGAAGCCGCAGCCTCACCTTCTGCTCCTGAGGGTCGATAACGAGGCAGCGGCGTCCCTTGACCTGGAGTTCTTTCAGATCAGTCAATCTCTTCGTCGCCTCCTGGCTGTTAAAGGTGACGGCCCACACATGGTTGATCTGGTAGGCGCCCAATGCAATTACGTCGGGAAGCAGTCGTTCCTTGTCCAGGGCATCCCGGAAATCTTCGACCTTGAAAGGCCTCACTCGAATATCACCGTGCAAAAACACTGTGTTCACAACAATACGTCCTGTTGGCAGATTCGGCAAGATTATCTCATAATCCTTGTCACTTTCGTCTGTAATCTTGTTTCCGCGGCCACTAAGGACCGCCTTTGCCGCTCCGCGGGAGCCCATGATTCCTGCGTCCGACGCGAGCGAGTGCCGGCGAAAGAATGCTCAGCCATCCTGACAAAACGATGAACGAGTCTGCCTAAACTCACCAAACTATTTTGTTATTTGATCAAAGGGTAAAACCCGCCGAATAAAGCAAGGTTGCGCTCATTATACCGCATAACAGATTCATTGAACAGAACCGTGTTGATATATCCGGAGACCTCGTTGAAATTTACCAGGCACGTGTATGACAGGGTTGGTACACAGCACAGTGCAAAGTAAGTTTTGTGAGCGCTTCATGTGACTCTGATTGTCACATAAAGAAATTGCGATGAGAGCGAAGTGTGACCAATCGCAGCCTAGGGTACAGTATACTAGTCAGGCTTTGCGTTTCGACTTATACATTGGAGGCTGCCATTGTCAAGGTAGTCTAAGATGATTTTGGGTATAATCTTTTATCCGGGTAACCATCGACGGTCATGTACTTTATGAGCGTGACGCAGGGCTCTTTACACGCTGCGTTGCTCACGAAATCAGCTAGTTCCCTGTATGAAAGACGAGCAAAACAAACGGAATCAGCCCACAGTATGATCAGAGAGGGCTGGCAGCCGTGTAGCTATATAAGAACACTTGTCTGCGAACACGCAACAACTTTAACTGGGAGTGCTATTTTGGCCATTGTCTAATTCCGCCATACTGTCACATTTTGTAATGGCGGCATTTCAAGCACACCGGAGAGGTCGTAGCAGCTCACTTGGCCAATTAGCATTGATCAATGGCAGAATCTTACAACATGGCGGAATTCGACAATATCACGGAGGAAGTGGACAATATTCAGAAAAGCATAGAGTTTCATAATAGGAAAATCTAGGCAGAATAGCACCCCTGGCTAATCTGGCACCAGCGCATTGTATGTCGAATTGAGATCGATATCTCCAACCTCGATCGAGATCTCCATCGGGTGTCGTCAGACTTATTTTTGCTCTTGCTCGAGTCAAGCGTAACACGGCTGACACTAGCGCTTGTATTTGTAGCCACTCCTTCCTCTGTGCGGCTTCACAACGAGTGACGTCAGGGCCTCTCCTTACCTTTCCTTCCTCCGTGATTTGTAGCTATGATTCGAAGCAGTTTCGTTAGATAAGTGTTGTGTTTTGGGTGTCCAGTTTCGGTTTCGATTTGACATGTGAGGATGCCAGGGGGCGCCGCTCTGGCATCCGGGAATTCAAGGCGACTGTAAAATAAAAGAGTGTGTGTTAGGTAGCCGTGGAGTGCGGTTGTGTGCTTTTCCTTCGGCGCTACGCGCCAACCCGCGTGTTCGGGCTGGTCGATGTCCCCGCCGGCCGCGTACGTCTCCGTCGGCCGTCTTCTTCTTCTTCTGCTTCGTCGGGACCAGCCAGCCCCCAACGCAGCAATGGCGACGAGGATGGGATTCCACGGGAGGCAACCGCGAGTTGCTCTCGACATAGTCTCTCTGCCTCGCAACATAGCAGTGTCTTCTCCTGATCAAATCCGTACCAAGGTTTTTTCTCAGCAACAAGCAATGAAAAAGTATGTCGACACCCGTCGAGGTGCAAAGCAGTCCAAAGTTCGCACTGGCGATTTAGTCAAGGTTCGTGTGCCAGGGAAGCGGCCCAAGTATCGCGGTCCTTACAAAGTCTTGGGCCAGGTTAGCCCCTTATCTTTCCGCTTAAGTGATGGTAACATCTGGAATGCTTCGCGCCTTGTTATTTTTCATACGGATTCGCCTTCAACACCTAAAAGTCTTCCTCATCACCTTCCGTCCACGCCTTTTAACTATGCATCAGATTATTACCTGTGGCCTCCATGTACAGGCATTTCTTCAAGGGGGGAGGAGTTACCAGCCGGTGTAGCTGGTTCAAGTACACCAAGTCATACGGTTCACTTCGAACCTTCAGATACGGCTGAGACCGTTGAACCAGACTCCGGCCCGCAGAATTCTTCCGGAGCTCATGCTGCGAGCTCTGATGAGACCCAAAATTTTAACGCTCGTTCAGAGCCTTCACAATCTTCTGCTTTTGCACCTGATTCTACACCCAAAAGGGCCCGCCCTAAGCGGAAGCGGCAGAAGCCGCGTTGGTTCGACGACTACGTCACGTAGGACTACAAATCTATATTGTACTGAGTTGTATAGAATTTTTTAGCGAATTTTCAGGACTTCCAATATACATATTTCAGTGCATTTTCAGGACTTGTAGTGTGTGTGTTCAGTGTGCCGTGCTCTGAATTTCATGTGTTCTAATTAATGTACATACCTTGTAAAAAATGTTGGTATCGAGCATGTATAAATATAAACAGTGTATAGGTGTGCTTTTTTCGAGGAGGGGATGATTGTTGTGTTTTGGGTGTCCAGTTTCGGTTTCGATTTGACATGTGAGGATGCCAGGGGGCGCCGCTCTGGCATCCGGGAATTCAAGGCGACTGTAAAATAAAAGAGTGTGTGTTAGGTAGCCGTGGAGTGCGGTTGTGTGCTTTTCCTTCGGCGCTACGCGCCAACCCGCGTGTTCGGGCTGGTCGATGTCCCCGCCGGCCGCGTACGTCTCCGTCGGCCGTCTTCTTCTTCTTCTGCTTCGTCGGGACCAGCCAGCCCCCAACGCAGCAATAAGCTTATGATGAAATTTACAGAATATTCAGTATGGCTACATCCCATAATGGCTACACTATGGTGGCTAGCAACCATAGTATAGTGTACTAGAATATATATTCTAGTCCACTGTAACCATAGTTTGGCGTTCGTCCCTTTCGTCACACACAACGGAGCCCTTGCGTAGTCATTCCAAGCCGATATTATAGCCGTTTCCGCCGTATGTTTTCGGAGGCGCACGGTAACAGCGATCTGTTGTCGCAAGTTTTCTCTTCATGTTGCGAAGTGCGCGCAAAATTTTTAAGTCGCGTTGATTACGTCGTCTCCCTTGAAGTGTTGTGCGGAGCATCATTTTTGCTGTGTTGTGAAACGTGAGAGACGCCCGAGAGTGACTCGTCGCCGAAGAAATGGCCACGGCCATGGAAAGTATCCTTTCTGTCATTGGCTTACGTCACTCCTTTTCAATCGGAAGTTTCCCATTTCTTTACAGGCACGTCGTCATGAAGCCCTCTTTTCTGTGGTTTCGCGTGTTTGGCTACGAACGAATTGAGCTGTAAAACTGTGTCTTCTAAATTTCGCTTTCGCTTCACTGGTGTAACAGTTTATCGCTGCTTGCCCTATCGTAGCAATTATGCTAAGGGCGTTGTATTTCATGTCCGTTCGTGTATTCGCCTGTCTGCACGCTTGTGCTACGGCTAGCCGAGTTGTTTATGCAGTTGAACATTCGTTGGCATAGCGGTTGCCACTTTCCTCTAGTTGTCTCGTTAAACTCGTCTCGCGATGCTCTGTCTCATTCTCATAAGTGATAAGCGTGTTGAGTAAATTACTGTGCAGTTAATGTACAGCCCCATTCACGCCTATGTAGAGCACGTGAACAGCTGTCCTTGCTTTGGGATGCAACACTTTGTGGTAGCTGCAGGGTCTGACATGATTTGCTTCAGGGCGTGCGTGGCCTATAGGCGTGCAGACCTGCTATGTGCGAGTGGTAACATCGAGAAGTGCCCGTGTTTAACCAAATTTCCAGGTGGATTCATGGTGCTTGCAGCATCTCAATGCCAAATAATGACACCTTTAGGCTGAAAACATGTCCGCCGCCCATTCAGAAAAAAAGCTGCATGCTTTGTACCTGACCCAAAATATGCGGTCACTTGAAAAGGTAACAACCACGGTGCACATGCGGCTTAATGAATCCACTGCTGCAAAGTGCTACCCCTAAATGTCTTGCACACCCAAGGATGGGGCTGTAGAAGTTAAGGTGTTTCTGGTGTAACAGTAATGTGGAACAATAAACTAGGTCATGCTGATGAATTTCAGGTAGTCTAAAAATACCACTGTTGCTGATTTCACCATCAAATGTTTATTAAAGACACACTAAACACAAACAGTGACTTAGTTTAGATTTACGCACTGTCCTTTGAAAACTTCAGTGCCACACTTTTCAGTATCTTCATAACTTAATTATTAGCGAGAAATTCAAGGTTGAAGCTCAGTTTTTAAACTATATGCCAAAATGTCCGCACGTTATGCCCCTAATTTCAATATGTATTTTTTGTATTTTTGCGCCATTCAGTCAAATAAATTTTCTGAAACTTCGCATCCTAGGTCTGTGGCACCCTTGGATGACAATGTACTTTATTTTTATTAAATAAGAGCTATGTAGAACCCTGCAGACACGTTCAATATTACGTTGCGGTGTCAAGAACATGACAACATATTACGCTCATAGCGTGCTCGCGGTCGTTTCGCTAGCTCCACATATACTAAATTTGGTATTACGGGACGTGAACAGATGATAAAGGTAAACAACACATCCAAACATGATAATCATGACATGGAAGTTATGTACGGCATCATTTACCTCCACCTCGTAACATTGTGCTAATTTTAAAGAGACATATCAACCTTTCTCATTCGGGCTTCGCATATCGATTCCCACTGTACGTGGGATCTGCCAAGTTTCTCTTTATTCTTCTTTTTTGTATTTAGAATATTCGAAGTCGAGTAGCTTCAGACTGCATGCCATTATCACTGCCGTCTTTGCTGCATTAGTCTGTCTATACTTCATTCTACACAACCCTTGAATAAAATATGAGGGGTTGAATAGTGTTGGAGGGCCCCTTTAACTCAGGCGAAGAGCAAGGTCACAATTTCATTTTCAAATCTCCGCACGTGACTTCAAGGAATGTTTTATATATTTTTGGCGCACTGTTTTAATCACGTTTTCTCAAAATACATTTTATTTTTACTGATTACTCTAAAATCAAGAGGAAATGCCCCCACCCACCTCCTGTGATGAAAGGGGGGGGGGAGCTAGCTCGATCATGCATTGAAATTCAATACGGAGGCGGAAAATCCGCTAAAAATAAACAATGCACACCCGTGTTTCTAATGCAGTGCTTTATTGAATTCGTAGGCTATCACCGTTTTCATTTGCACTTGTCAGGTAAATAAAAACAGCAAAGAAATGGGAGGGGGAGGTGGCTCATATGTGAAATGAAATCTCCCAAAGAAAAGAGCAGGCCTTTTGCTTGGGACTTTACAGTAGAAACTGCGTAAGCCCTATCAGGTGCTGCCAAAATTCATGACGTCACAGGGGTAGCCGCGAGAACTCCAAGATGGCGTCGCCACTTTTACGTTATTTTTGCGCTTCTTCCTAACCAAGCGTTTCCTCGCTTGGATAGCTAAGTGGTCTTGGTTTTGTGAAAGAGTACTTTACTTATACGAAATAATATATATATATATTTTTTTCTGTAGTGTTTTTTTAAGGTTGCCTGCTATAACACTGGGCAACTTCAAGTGTTTGAAGATATTTTGGATTACTGATAGCCCAATATGACGCAGCAGCAGCACAGCATTTTTAATGTTCACGTATAATCACTTCTTGAAATGCAGCATAAGTAGCAAAATATTGCAAGATAATGCACTTTCTTTTCAAGTTGTGCTAATTGTTGGTGAGGTGGAATGGTTGCCCCCTCAGCTAGGGCAACAGTACATGTCACATTCCCATAACTTTTTGAAAGGGTGCACGGGCTGGCTATGTAGCAGTTGCTTAGGGTAATAAAATGTCACTCTCTCCACTCTTTTCTTTCAGTCAGTTGGTTAACCTCACCACAGCACAATAGAAGCTCTTGGAGGCTTTTCATGCAATAAAACATGAATGCAATTTCTTTCTTTTCGTCTTACAGTAGCGACTCTTCTGACTTGTAGCAAAACAGCTACTTGGTTTAGTTGGAATGGGTTATTGCTTAAAGGGATACTGACACAACTTTCAGTTGCTGTTTTTTTCCCGTGTTATATGAACGTCCTATGTCTAAAGAGCCTAGAATATGTACTGCTAAGCATAGGTGCATCCTGTGACAGTGGTGACTGTGTGTTTTTGAAAGCTAGTTTCGGTTTTTACTGTTCTTTGACGTCGCAACACTGTACAAGCTTCTCAGCATGTGCTTGTGAAAGATATTGCGACATTTCTACGGTCATTTGGCCTGGTGGCTCCGTTGGTAATATACAAGCCGTCATTTTGAATGTTTTGGTGTCATACAAACAGTCATTTTGGAAGTTTCAGTGCCTGACGCCATCACATCTATCAATACTGCTATGTGAAGCCACCACAACTCGTACTGTAGCCTGAGTCAAGCTAGTGTTGATGTCATTTGGTGCACCGCAGGAGAAATGACTCTAATATCAAAATAAAATCTCGTAGCAGTATTTTCTGAGCCTCACACTTTCTCGGAGCTGCCTCTGTATAAAGGATGTTTGTGAACACATCTCAAAAATGGTGTCAGTACCCTTTTAAGAAGCATGAAAGAACACAGGGGGACTAAGCAAAGATATGCATCTGTCTTTTGTGTATCTTAGGTTCGTCCCGGTGTGTATTTCATTGCTTCTTGAGCACGAATCCTCAGACTTTCTGCCATTGGTACATGCATCCACCCACTTCTCTGTAGTGCTTGCTTGAAGAGTTGACTCTGCCACTTTATAGTTTCATAGTGTTCCATTTTCTCACAGTCTTGAATCCGGTCTTTCTGAGCGGCACTATTTATGAAATGCTTTTGGAAAACGATGCCAGCTTCTGAGGCTTATGTGTATGTGCACACATGTTTGACACTTCTCAATGTTAATTGTATTTTAGCTCCTCTGTTTTCTTAATAGCTGTTTGAAAGGGATTTCTCAAAAGGAGGTCATTCTAATACCACCAGGATACTGTAAAAAAAAAAAAGATGCAGCCGTTAAGGGCAGAACAAGAGAAATGTAACCTTTACACAAACCTGCTACAGAATGTCTACGGTCCTCATAATCATATCGTGGTTTTGGGGTGGAAAACCCGGGATGATATTTTTATTATTGCTACAGAATTCTAAGTTTTAACCGTCAAATTATTTTTGTGAATTGTCTAAACGAAATGCAGTTGTACCAGAGCTTGTAATATAGTTTACTTTCACTCACATATATGTGATTCCCTTGACAAACTGAGCACAGAGCACCTCTTCAACCTCAAGTTTGCGGCCAAGGAGCTCGAGAGGAATGCCAAGAAGTGTGAGAAGGAAGAGAAGGTGGAGAAGACCAAGCTGAAAAAGGCAAGTCGCCGCTGTGCCCCTGTTACTGTGGGCACTTTGCAGTTACGACAGAGACAGTTTTGACCATATCAAGGTTCCAGGTGTAACCAGTGGGAGAAACGGTAAATGGGATATTTCCTCAAAAGACCTCGCAGAACGCCTCTTGGGAAATGTTTATTATACACGGGGAGTTGCAAGGTGCTGTCTGTGGAATGTTTTACGAGAAGAATATTTCAAATCTGGTTGTTACTGGAACAGTTACGAGATTTTTAACCGTGCTGTTACCATGCCACCGGGAGGAGATTGGCACTGTCAGCAGAAGCACACTTCCCCTTTTTTCCACTTTGGTTTTCATTTTGGTTTGTGGGGTCTAATGTATTGAAGAGGCTCAGACAAGATATGCCGCAGTAGAGAGCTCTGGATCATTTAAGTGATCAGTGATGCTGAATTTTTTTTTTAATTTCGTATCGCCGTCTAGCCAAAACCATTATGGAGGGGTAAAAACGTGATTTTTATTGCTCGTACAATGTTAAACAGGTAAGGATGAATGAATTTGCTACATAATGCTCTAATGTGTTGTGAAATCTCATAGTACATGGGCCTATAGCATTACGCATGTGCCAAAATGTGACTGCAGCAGTCAGGTTGACACTGCACCTTTTCATCATCCTACGCTTCAATACTAATGCTCGACCGCATTCCTTTTCTCACACAAGATATGTGCTGGACAAAGAAAGTTTTAAAACAGCTGTTGCTAGCACTAACTGGACTGAAATTAAGTCAATAAACAACCCACAGAAAGCTTTTTCTAAATTTCTTTCACTGATTTCAACGCATTTAATGAAATTCACTTTCAAAACAAAATGTAAAAAAATCATCGCTTTCTCTCACAATCCATGGCTTTCGCAACAGCTATTAACAGAAATGCGCAAACGAGATAACTTGTATAGAAAAACTAAAAAACAACCTTTTAACAAGAACTTAAGTGCCCGATATAAAATCTTCTGCAATGCTCTTAACTACAAACTTAAATCTGCCAAAAGACTTTATTTTGAAGAAAGAATCCAACATGCTTCTAGCACTAAAAAGAAATGGGAGATTGTGAACTCTTTTTTAAACAGGAACTCGAGACAAGACGAGGTACGTCGAATTATAATTGATGGAGTAGAATATGATTCCCCTTCAGAAGTAGCTGAGGCTTTTAGCAACTTCTTCTTCCCTGATAATTCCAATTCTCCTACAGAAAGCATTAACACTTCTCGCTTACCCCACTCATTCTTTTTATTTCCTACAATACCGGATGAAATAACTGATGTTATTCGTAATATAAAAAATGACTAGTGCTGGCATAGATGAGATCCATCCTGCTAACATAAAATCTATTGTGCATATAATATCAGACATTCTTTCATTTATTGTTAATTTGATGTTCAAGAATGGTGTATTCCCTTATGAATTGAAGCGTGGCAAAGTTATCCCTGTTTTTAAAAAGGGGGATAAATCATTACTAAACAACTACCGTCCTATTTGTATTTTACCATTCCTTGGAAAAGTGGTTGAGAAACTCATTGAGACACGACTAACTAAATATCTTTCCAAGTTTAACATTATCTCTTCCTCTCAGTTTGGTTTTCGCCATGGCTACTCAACAGAGATGGCGCTTATTCATCTTACTGATCAGATAAAAAAATTAATAGACGAAGGATGCCTAGTTGCCTCAATATTCATCGATCTAACAAAAGCATTTGACAGCATAAATCATAATATTCTGTTCACTAAACTGGAGTCCATTGGCATTTGCGGCCCTGCTCTTTCATTACTAAAAAGCTACTTACACAACAGAGTTCAAGTTGTTTCTATTTCCAACGTCTATTCCCGACAGCGAACCACTAACATTGGTGTGCCCCAAGGCTCCATTTTGGGGCCACTTCTGTTTTTGATTTATATTAATGATTTGCCCAAGTGTCTGTCTTCATCACAATGCATTTTGTACGCCGACGATACCACCATATTCACCTCTCATAAAGACATCTCATCTCTTGTAACCATTTTAAATACTGACTTAGAAAGTATTTTCAAATGGTGTAATACTAATATGTTGTCTATTAATGCTTCTAAAACCAAGTTTGTTGTTTTCACCTCACACCAGCGGATTGTAACATCAGCACCTAATATTACTTTTGGCCCCCACTCTATCTCTCCTTGCTCATTTTCTTCCTTCCTTGGCATCCTTCTAGATTGCAATTTAAAATATCAGAGACATATTGCTCACATAAAAAAAAAATTAGCATATGGTATAAGAGTCTTGGTCAAAACGCGCCCGTACTTCTCACGCAGCACATTACTATCTCTCTATCACTCTTTCGTACATTCTCATTTTACCTACGGTATAACATGTTGGGGCAATACTTACAATACTCACATTTCGTCTCTTCAAATCGTCCAAAATCATGCTATTCGACTAATTACATCCAGCCCACGTTTTCTAATGCTAAATCTTTACTTCATGAAAATAACATCCTTACTCTCACTGAACTTACTAAATTCAACCTTGGCATTTTTTCTACAGACTTCTTAATAATCAACTTCCCCCTACCATTTTCACATCTTCTGATCTTGTTATTTATAGTAATACCCGATTTGCACTAAACAACAACTTCCTTCTACCCAGTATACGTACTAATTATGGCAAACAAACTGTTAAATTCACTTCTATCTCATTGTGGAATACTCTTCCACTTAACATAAAATCTATCAGCTCATTTCATCAATTTAAGAAACAGTATAAATTGTATTTGCTTCATGCGGACTAACCATAAGACTTACTGCTTGTTTTATTTGACGTATGCTTTTGTTTGGTCTGTTTTTTTTGTATTTCTTTTTATTTGTTTTTTTTTTATCTCTTTGTATTATTTAGTTTTTTATATAGATTGTTAAACTGTTCTATCGCTTTTTTTTTTTTGTACTTCACACCTTTATTTATTATGTTTTCTCTATTTTTTATGCGTTCAGTTGTACGCTTTGATTTATACTTACGCTCTACTTACGCTGATGCTTTAATGTGTTTAATAACTCATTGCATTTGTACAGGAGGTCCCGATACAGTCACTTGACTATGGGACCTCCTTCTGTATACTAAATTCCTGTCGCTTGTACCGAATTTTATTAATAAAAATTTCTGATTCTGATTCTGATTCTGCATAAGCAGCCAAGTACCGCAACGTTTAAGCTACAATGGTGGTCCCCCCCACCCTCCATTCTTCTCTGTGTCTTGCTTTGGCTTGGGCTTGCAGGCTGGGCGCCTTTATTGTGTTCTCTCATGTGTCAAGGATTCATGGAAGTGTATAATGTTCCCTAATGAAACTTCCCTCCTTCTCTGTTGCTTATTTGATATTGCTAAAGTGCGCTGATTAGCCATGTCCAGACAACAGGCCAGTAGTGTAGGGCATTAGTAAGATGGTGGTATCAAAAGAAAAGAACCTTTTGTTTTAGATTTCAACCACTTCCATTTCCTATTTCCATGCTTTGCAGACTTGCTTACGAGGGATATACACCCTCCAGTGGCTTGTTTGATATGCCCAAGCACGGTTAGAAATCATTTCCGCCGGTCAAGATGGAGTCATTCTATTGGATTTAAGAGCTCATAAAAAGTCGTGCCTCTGCTTTTTCAGCCATTTACCTTGTTTTATATATTGTCTAATGTTATTTGTCTTGATTAAACTACATTTTTGCAGGGTCTTATGTTAACACAAAGATGAAATAATTGTAAGCATTTACAATAAACTTTAAATAAAACAATCCATCCCAACATAGTATTCTGGCGTGTACAAAACAATGCTGGAAGTTCTTTTTTTGCTTTCCAGGAACAGAATGTAAAAAAGAACTGTGCTGAGCAAGCACTTCTTCGTTGATTATGATGAAGTTTTATAGAAATAATTAACAATCTCCATCCCTACTGTTTGAAGTTATGGTAGCTAACTCTGAATTTGTGAAAACAGTAGCTGCTTGGGCTGGTTGGTATTGCATTCTTAAAGGAAAACCCTATTTTTTTGTGCAAAACATTTCAGGGAAAAAAATTGAGATTGAATAGAGCACACACAACCAGTTTATTGTGTACATTTATTTGCCAGTTGATCGTGTATTTATATTCCCACCATCTGTACACTAAACTGGTTGTAAATGTGCACTCTGTCCTATCTAATTGTTTTCTCCTGAAACGTTTTGAGAACAAAAAACAGTTTTCCTCAGAGCAGAGGACATATGGTCACATGTTTTGGAAGAACAGTGAACCTCATAGAGCATGGAGGCCCTAATCACAATGCTGTCACAAATAAGAACAGATATGTCTAAATTCGTGATGGCACTGGAATTCGTGAAAATGTGCAGACGGGATAAAAGATATGAGTGTTTGTAGCTGTTTCAATATGGCACAGCAGAATAAGCACTCCTATCATATGTACAGGAGGGTCACAAGTTCCCAAGCCACGCTGCCATAGAAATACGTGAGATAGTGGCCTGGGAACATTTGGCCAGCCCGGTACCTCCAAATTGTGAACCTACTTCTCTCTGTGTTTTCAAATAGTACCTTATATGGGTGTGCTGGGCATGTTGTCAATACTAACGAGACACAAGTTTCCATGGTCTGCTCGATATGATCTCCAGGGAACTCTATATGTTATATGTTTATATTAGTGATGAACATTCATTATATCTGATAGTAATTCAATATGTTTGTGTGTATTAAATTCATGCGAAAAGGTGCCACAGCCTTTTATTGAAGTGTGCATTCTGGTTGTGTTCAAGTGCGCCGTCAATAATTTCTCCGACTGCGCAGGCAATTCAGAAGAACAACCTTGAAGGTGCCCGCATCCATGCAGAAAACTCAATCCGGCAAAAGAACCAGGCACTCAACTATCTCCGCATGGCATCGCGGGTCGATGCCGTGGCGAGCCGTGTGCAGACTGCAGTCACCACCAAGAAAGTCACTAGCTCCATGGCCGGCGTTGTCAAGTCGATGGATGCTGCCATGAAGAGCATGAACCTGGAAAAGGTGTGCACTGTGGTCAAGATATTGTTAGTGGTGAAAGGAACAAGTTACACCCTTGCGTCTCCTTGAAGCACTTTTAGTCTATCACTTAGTTTCAGCTTTCCAAGCATTCAGGAAATGTGTTATTAAAAGTAAAGCTGATATTAAATCTCTGGTTCTTATTCCAGGTAATAGTTACATCGAATATGTATGATGTCAGAGAATTTGTTTACTTGGGGTAAGGGCCAATTAACTTTAAGGATAATTAATGGAAATTAATTAGATGAGTTCATTGAAAGAGCAGCTGTGATCTTTGCAGCATCACTTACTTCTTTCTTCATGGCCCCTGATATTAGCTCTAGCAGCGTGCGAACCGCAAAGTTAACACAATGAATGTGCCAAGCCACACAAACGCCGTCCTGTGAGGGACACCTCTAGACATCTAAGTCAAGGGTTACAGTAGTTGTTTAGTTCAGCCCTCTTAGTGTCGAATTTTCTTGAAAGAAAAAACAAAAAAGCTTTTGCAGACAGTCAAATTACTTCATTGCCGTTTTTAATTTTGCAAAATGTGTAAAGTCAGAATAGAATTGCCCTGGAACAATATTTTGGCTTTGTGTAACTGAGAGCGGCATAATGTCCTATAATATTTCAGTGTGTGGTATTCCTTGAATCACAGGTCAGCACACAGCCTGTAATCACAGCCTGCATGCATAAAATAGGCTTGATTTTTTCTCTTGCATTAATAAGTTGTGTTGGCACGCACACGCAGCAACTTCTCTGCGTGCGGCTGCCTTGGGCATAGTAGACTCAATAATTAATCCTTGGTTCAACAGTGGGACACATATTTCCCACTTTTTCGTCTGCAGAAAAGATTTTCTCACATATCACCCATTGCAATTCATCCATTGCATCCAAACGAACCCAATCAAGTACACAGAGTGATAATCGTCACCTTGTCTGTGTGACAGTGCTTGTTACTATAAAATGTAGTGCACTCTAGTTGTGCACGATCGTCCACGCACCGTACCATACATGCTTGTTTGTTTCATCTCATCATCCTTTTGCTTGCAGATATCTGGCCTGATGGATAAGTTTGAGAAGCAGTTTGAGGACCTGGACGTGCAGGCGTCATGCATGGAGGACACTATGAGTTCCACTACCACAGTCACTGCCCCGCAGCATGAGGTCGAGGGCCTCATGCAGCAGGTGGCTGACGAGGCTGGGTGAGCATGCACTTTCACATCAGATGCGCGTACGCATCAATATCTCCTAATAGTCGTGTGCGCTTATTTGTATATTCGAGTTTGATATATCGGGCACTGACTGCATCAATAATTGACTGCCAATGAATGTTTTAGTGCAAAATAATAGGCTTGTGCGAATATTCGAATGCTCCGAACGAATAATACAGTATTCGAATGTGCTTCAAGTTGAATTGAACTTATTGAAAATTTTAAAGTGCAAGAATTCCTCGTTAACTCAAAGCTGTCAAATCAGGCGAAAATTTCAAGATAAGCAGTATTTCAAGTTAAGCAAAACGCCGTGAATGTTTGACCATGTCACTGTAAAAGAAAAGCCAGTTGCTGCCAAGAAAAGCTCCACTCCACAAAAGAGCTACTGTAGTAAAGGAATTATAATTCACAGGAAAAAAACTTTTTTTTCCGAGGATCAAGAAACTTTTGATGCTCGCCTATTTTGCATTCTCGTTTGTTCCGAGGAAGGTGTTCTTCAGTTGCTCAACACATCGCATGAGCCGATGGTCGCCACTGCTGCATGCGACTTTGTTGCGGAGCAAGCAGAGCACGTTACATGTCTCTGTCCTCATAGGCACTTCTTAAGGCTCTTTCTCGTCTTCATGGTAATCTGCCTCGTTCACGGCCACCGCAACAATATCAGTGTCCGACAGCATTCCGGTAATGGGGATGTCCGCCTCGTAGAGTGCATACTCCTCAAAGGCGATCTCGCCGTCTTCAGTATCGCTTGTGCAGCCAGTTGCATTGCGCACTTTATTGCACAACTCATCAAAGCTGCTGAATTCTGCACCAATGTCTTCTTCGATTGATTCCAGGGCGCGAGAAAACCCTGCATGTGTGAAGCGTTAGCAATTGCCAAGTATGCTTGGGTCATCAGATTGACCGCACAAGCTGCTCGATGTCGTACTTTTTTCCATTGTGGTATGACAGCAGAATTTGGTGCAGGAGGCTTTTCCTATAATACTTCTGGGCCATCTCAGTGACTCCCAAATCCATTGGCTGGAGATCGGATGTCATGTTTGCTGGCAGGAACTCCAGCGTAACAGCCACCAAGTTTTCGATTTTTCCATGACTGGGGCAGTTATCTACAACATAACCCTTTCCGACTGTCCTTTTCCATCTTCCGGTCAAGTGCAAAGACATGCTCTTAAAAAAGCGCCACCATCATTTAAGCCGTTTTATTTGTGCGTAGGTCAAACCCCTAGGGAGTCCTGCATTTTGAAAACATCTGAGAATCAACAACTTGCCAATGATAAGGAGGGGCAGGTTTGCATCACCGGTAATGGTGGCACTGAAAAAAATGATTATTCTGTCTTTGTATTGCTTAGTCTCTGAGCACACTTCGCCTTTTGGTATGTATGTGTGGTTAGTCAGCTTCTTGTAAAAGAGAGCATCTTCATTGAGGTTGAAAATGTCCTTGTCCGCATACTCTGTCTGCAGCTTGTTCATCGACAATGCTAATTTTGCCATGGATAGGCTTCGATGAGACGTTATTTCACTTCTTAAGCTGCTCGAACCAGCCATTGCTAAAGCTGAAGTCTGCGTGACCCATCTGCAGCGCCAAAGTGTCTTCTTTGTATACAGTCGAGCCTGACTATAGCGAACCCTTCTATATCAAATTATCCCATATATCGAACAATTCCTAAACACGGTAAGTTTACATTGAGAATATATGGCAAGAGTTACTGTTTTATCGAACGAAAATAGCAACGACAACTGATGTATCAAACTCCATGTGCCTCAAAAGTACCCCAGCGAGTTGGCTTTCAGTCGCGGTGGCAGGGAAAACTGCCGGCGCCACCCTAGAAAAAGTTGGTTAGACCCCGTTGTGTGCAAGCGAACACCCACTCCGAGAAATGATCCTTGCCCGCTCACAGCGCTTACAGCCAATCAGAGGCTGTCGTGCTTTCTTTGAGGCGCGGAGGCGGTAGAAGTGAGCGCCATTTTTTCTTCCTTTATGCTTGTGTGCCTGCTTCTGCCGATTCAGCGTAATCTGTTTTGTTGCCTGTTGGTGCTCTGTGAACTGTATTGGCGCGCTGTCATCATGGCTTGCACAAAGAGGCAAAATTTGCCGTTCGCCGCGAAACTCGAAATCATTAATCGGGTTGAGCGCGGTGAAAAGAAGTCCGACGTCGCCGCCGTGTACGAAATTCTAAGGAGCACCTTGAGTACTATCCTGAAGAACAAGGCAGACATCAGGACCAAGTCGGACAAAAGGCTAGGTTCCTGTGGCGCCCGACGTGTGCGCGCTGCTGTGTACGAAGATGTTGAAGCGGCCTTTTACAAGTGGTTTGCGGACGTTCGGTCACGAAACATCCCGGTGTCCGGCCCTATGATCGAGCAGAAAGCCAAGGATCTTGCTTTTCTGCTTGGCAGGAATGATTTCCAAGGCGGTTCAGGCTAGCTTCAGCGGTTCAAAAAACGGCACGACATCGTTGGCAAAGCTATTACAGGTGAAAGCAGAGCGGCGGACCTGGACAGCGTAGAAAAATGGCTCGAGGGAAGCTGGCGAGATATTGCAGCAAGATATAGAGCCCAAGATATCTTCAATGCGGATGAAATGGCTCTATTTTGGCAAATGTTGCCAAACAAGACACTTGCCTGTTGTGGCGAAAAGACAAGCGGAGGCAAGACAAACAAAGCTCGTGTGTCCGTGCTGTTGGCAGCTAATTTAGACGGACCAAAAAAGCTTTGACCTCTGGTTATCGGGAAAAGCATGGCACCGCGGTGTTTTCGAAATGCGCTGTCGATTCCAGTTACCTACTGAGCAAACTCAAAAGTGTGGATGACCTGGGAGCTTTTCAGAAGATGGCTATCGTCGTGGAATGATGATTTGGTAGGCGAAAATCGCAAGGCGTGCCTGCTCGTGGACAATTGTTCATCGCACCACTGCAATACGACCTTCAGCAACATCGAGCTGCGTTTTTTGCCCCCGAACACTACGTCTGTACTGCAACCACTCTATCAAAGCGTTATACGCGCAATGAAAGCCGACCATCGGAAGCGCCTGGTGGAGAGGCTGCTGCAGGACCTTCGTGTCGGCAGGGAGCTTGAGATCGACTTGCTCGGAGCTGTTTCTATGTTGAGTAGATCGTGGGCAGATGTCAAGAAGGAGACGATCCAGAACTGCTTTAGGCATGCCGGCTTCCGCATGCCTGGTGATGACACCCCAAATTCTGACAGCACTGAAGACACCGCAGGTGTTTCCGCCGAAGTTTGGAACAAGCTGGCAGAGTTCCCGGGTGCTATCGACGGATCGACATTCGACGAGTTCCTCAGTGCAGACGATGATGTCCCCATCGTGGGCCAATTACAGGATCAGGATTACATTGCAGACGTCATGCCGGCCACGAGCCAAAGCGACAGCAATATAGAAATCGACGACGGCCCATTGCTTACATCCTCCGAAGTGATTAGTGCACTTGCGTTGGTCCGGCGCTATTGCTTGAATGTGGAAGGTTGCGGCCTCAGCGGCTCCGACTCGTTGAACAACGTGGAGACGTGCGTGCTGTCGCAGGCACCGAAGTCGTTGACACAGAAAAAGAAATCCGTGACTATTTTGTTACTAGTAGGGCACGCAAGTAAGCCACTATATTAATAAAGTACTTTTTTTGTAGTTTGTTATGTGCCTTTGTGTCAAAACCTATACCAGGCCTATATCGAATTATGCCTTATATCAAACTAATAAACGTTTTTTGGCGAGTTGGATATACCCGGGTTTGACTGTATCATCATTTGAGTTGTCATGGGAAGATTGGCTGCTCGAATGTCTAGAGCCACAACAGAAACGCTACTTCGACGTCCGGGAATGCGGAAGCTTGAATGTAGTTTCGCTTACTTCAGAAGCTTTACTCGAAGCCTTTAAAACTTTTGTTTGTTCTTTAGCATTGTTGAGATGGTTTACAAAGGAATGCTGAATTTGTTGAAGAAGCACGACTTGCTTCGACCTGCTTTTTCGACTTCCTTGATTAATATGGCTTTTTTTTTTCATCAGAGATTTGCACTGCTTTCGGCTGGACATCTTGGTTGATATTCAGAAGCATCTGTTGCACAGACCACTCAATACTCAGCAAAGCTGAACTGAAGATGCATTGCGCGCAGATCACAGGGAAAACCGAACCAATTTACGCAGGGAAATCGAACCTCGAGTTAACTTTTTGCGCAAGTCTACAAAATAAGCACTACAAGTCTCAAACAACGAACCCTGCTCGTTGCTGGTGACTGCCATTTTGCCATGGCATGTGGCACCATGTGCTGCATGGAATGGAGCCACGGTCTTCTACTGATGTTTCAGCCCCTGCAGAGCAATTCCATTCGATTGCCACAGAGACTGTTTACAATATCCGACATTATGAAGAATCAGCGTCCACAGTCTTGTGCGCACTCTTGCTTGGGGCCGCACGACTCATGCCTCTTGTTCACAGGCACGAGCTAGTGTGGGTTGGAGCTGCGAAGAAGAAGAAGGTGCGTGGGCAGAGGAACAGTTTTTGTTTTTGGAAAGCTCTAGCGGACTCTTCCATCTTTTTGCACATAATTTTCAGGGCACAAATTCGCCCATAATAAACTAGTTTTTGACTTTTCCTGTCTTGCACCCGTTACATTCTGGTGGATGGTGCTGGGTATGATTGGAAGCCCCCTTGGCGCAAGATAGCGAAGCCCCGATCCTCAACGATTGGAACCTGGCGAACTGAATCCGGTACACCAGCGTTCAAGCCGCCGCCTCCGAGGAGAGCCGCCTGAATTCGCACCCCTCCCCAGTGCCCCAGCAACACAAGCAGCGTCCACAGACAACGGAACGATGGCTTACCAGGTGACATCATCGGAACTTATTTTGTCCCCACCGTGCTCTCCTGAGCCTTTCCACGGTGACACGTTCGACGATGTGGAGGATTGGTTAGAACACTTTGAGCGGGTTGCGAAAACCAACGGCTGGGATGAAGCAAGGAAACTGCGTCGCGTGTACTTCGCATTGGAGGATGCAGCGAGGACGTGGTATGAAAACCACGAAGCGTTCATACCGACATGGGAAGAATTTCGACGACAAATAGTAGCTACATGTGCCAGCACCGATCGTCGGGAGAAGGCGGAGAACGCTCTACAGTCCAGAAACCAGCGCACGAACGAAAGCGTTGGCATGTATATTGAGATGTCCCGCCTTTTCAAGCGTGCTGACCCGAACATGAACGAAGAGAAAAAGCTGCGTCACTTGATGCGAGGTGTCAAACAGGAGTTATTTGGCGGTTTGGTACGCAACCCACCTCGTGCAGTTGCTGAATTCCGCAACGAAGCCACCTCCATAGAGCGGGCATTGCAGCAGCGCTCCCGTCACTACAATCATGACACGAGTAGTGTTCCTGCAGATGTCCTCTCAGCAAACCTGGGAAGCAGCAGCGAAGCATTGAGGGAAATGGTGCGATTCATTGTGAAGGAAGAGCTCCAGAAGCTGCTGCCCCGACAAGTCGCAACGCCAGTTTCGTCTCTTACTACCATGATCAGAGATGAAGTTTGCCACGCCATTCTTCAAGCCGAACCCGAAGCGCAACTTGTTCGACTTGAACAGTAATTGCAGGAACGCCCCGTACCGACTTACGCCGATGCCGTACGCCAGCCCGCCGTGCATACTACTTCGTTTGCAGCTTCCAGTGGCTACCGACCGGCTTCGCGTGGCTCAAACTATCCAGCTAACTCGAGGCCACGAAAAAGCGACGTGTGGCGCACACCCGACAGGACGCCTCTCTGTTTTCACTGCGGCGAAGCTGGACACCTGTACAGATTGTGCCCTTAACGACGAGTTGGTCTCCGTGGGTTTTCTCCAAACGCGCCATGCCCCCCAAAATGGCGAAAAAACCCGTTGAAATTGAAGATTACTTGTCCGGCCATCTGTTTCCAACTGCCGGTTCCCAGCATCAGCCTAGATCACCAGCGCCTGCTCTCTATCATCGCCAAGTCCTCGACGATTTAGTTCACCTTCTCCACCTTCAACCTCAACACACCGTCGTTCAAGCAGTCCCCATCAGGAAAACTGAAGCCAGTGACCTATGGAGGCAAGGCCGCTGATGTCCGACCAACTGAAGATCCTCCGTCATGGTCCCAGTGCAGCAACGACGCGCGGAAATCTACAAATAGGTTAGGTAAAAACAAAATTTTTTCAGACTTACGCGTTACCGTAGACGGGTGTGAATTTACCGTTTTAGTTGCCACAGGTGCTGATTATTCGGTTGTCAGTTACGCTACCGCCAAGGATTTAAAGAAAGTCCTGACGCCTTGGAGTGGACCCCAGATACGCACGGCTGGGGGTCATCTCATCACACCTGTGGGAAGATGTACCGCAGGAATCGGAATTCAAGGCGCTACTTACGTTGCTGACTTTGTCGTACTTCCGGAAAGCTCTAGAGATTTAATACTCGGAATGGATTTTCTGCGAACAAACGGAGCTATAATCGACCTGCAGAATTCTAGTGTCTTTTTCGACCAAACTGGCCATAAACACAAATGAGCCAGAATACACTGCATTACGTGTTATAGATTGTGATGTTACTGCGCCGCCACGATGCAGCGTAATAGTCAGTGTAAGAAATGAAGCATTCGTTGATTCTGAAGGTATAGCGGATGCAAACATCGAACTACTGCTCAAGAAAGGCATTTGTGTAGCTCGAGGCATTATTCAATCACGTGGTGGATGTGCCGATGTATTGCTCATGAATTTCGGAAACGAAATTCAGCACATTGCAAAAGACACTGCTATCGCCTTCCTGCACGGTTTTCAAACAGTGACGGATTTATGTGATCTGGTGTCAGGGCCACCTACTTCGGAACCTGCGCCCGATGTCGTGGCAAGAGTTGCAATCAGCCAAAATCTATCCCCAGCCGAGAAGAAAATCATTCAAGACCTCCTAAGAGACTTCATCGGATGTTTCTCTACCTCGTTAAAAGTACGGCAGACCCAGGTTGTTAAACACCGAATAATAACAGATGAAGCTACAAGGCCGGTACACCAAAATCCGTACAGAATATCACCGAAGGAACGTGAGATCATAAAGAGCCAAGTGAAAGAGATGCTGGAGGATGATGTCATACAGCCATCCAATAGTCTGTAGGCATGGCCTGTAGTCCTTGTGAGGAAAAAGGACAACACGCTGAGATTCTGAGTTGATTACAGAAAGCTGAACAGCGTGACCAAGCGGGATGTCTACCCTTTGCCGCGTATTGATGATACGTTGGATCGGCTACGGCACGCAAGGTATTTCTCTTCATTGGATTTAAAAAGCGGTTATTGGCAAATTGAAGTGGACGGAAGGGACCGTGAAAAGACTGCTTTCGTAACCCTGGATGGTCTACATGAGTTTGAAGCACTCCCATTCGGCCTGTGTTGTGCACCTGCAACATTCCAGCGCACGATGGACAGCGTCCTTTCAGGCCTCAAATAACAGTCGTGCTTAGTCTACCTGGACGACGTTGTGGTGTTTTCAGCAACGTTTGAACAGCATGTAGAGCGACTACGTTCGGTACTTCAGGCTATGCAGTCAGCCGACTTGACGATTAAACCGGAAAAATGCCAGTTTGAATTCGAGAAGCTTCGTTTCCTCGATCATGTAATCAGCGCTCAAGGTGTTGGCTCGGACCCGGAGAAGACTGTGGCCGTGGGGCTGTTTCCCAAGCCAAAAGACAAGAAGGAGGTACGCCGATTTTTGGGTTTATGTGCTTATTATAGGCGGTTTGTGAAAAATTTCGCGAAAATTGCCGAACCTCTAACAAGACTCACAAGAGAGGACGTGCCATTTATTTGGTGCACCGAACAAGACAGTGCATTCAACGAACTAAAGAAACGTTTGTAAGCTCCACCTATCCTGGCCCACTTTGACGAAACCGCAGATACGGAAGTTCATACAGATGCCAGCAATCTTGGCCTAGGTGCGGTCCTGGTGCAATGGCAGAATAGAGAAGAGAAAGTGATAGCATATGCTAGCCGCACCCTCTCAAAAGCGAAAAGAAACTACTCTGCAACAGAAAAAGAGTGCTTGGCAGTCATATGGGCGATCAGCAAGTTCAGGCCATACCTCTAGAGCAGGCCGTTCCGTGCCGTCAGCGACCACCACTCACTTTGTTGGCTGGCGAGCTTAAAAGACCCATCGGGACGGCTTGCGAGATGGAGTCTCAGGCTCCAAGACTATGACATTACGGTCGTATGTAGGTCTGGCAGAAAGCATGATGATGCTGACTGCTTATCACGTTCACCAGTCCACTCGACTCTTTCAGAAGAAGAGGACTTCCCACTCCTTTGTGTGATAAAAGCCTCAGAAATCGCCGAACATCAACGGGCTGACATGGAACTGCTCCCATTAATAAAGTATCTCGAAGGGCACGACGAACAAGTTTCTCGCGTATTCAATAGAGGGTAATCCTCATTCTGCCTGCGAGAAGAGGAATTTTGAACACAACAAGGAGAAGTTCTTACTTGTTGTACCATCAGCCATGAGGCATGAAGTCTTAGAAGCCTGCCATAATGAATCATCTGCGGGTCACTTGGGTGCGAGTCGAATTTTCGCCAAAATTCATCAGAAATACTACTGGCCCAAGTTGCTAGCGTCCGTGAAGCATTACGTCAAGACATGTCGCGAGTGTCAAAGGCGAAAAACACCACCCTTCAAGACGGCCGGCCTTCTCAAGCCCATAGAGCCACCTGCGACTCCTTTTCAACAGGTTGGAATGGACCTCCTTGGACCGTTTCCAATGTCGGCATCAGGAAAAAGGTGGATAATAGTTGCGACTGACTATTTGACACGATACGCTGAAACCGGCTGCCTTGAGCGAGGAACGGCAGCAGAAGTCGCGAAGTTTTTCGTTCAGAATATTGTTCTTCGCCATGGAGCCCCACTCGTGATTACCGATCGAGGAACATTCACGGCTGATTTGATGCAGTCCTTAATGACAATGACTAACACCAGCCATAGGAAGACCACTGCATACCATCCCCAAACCAACGGGTTGACAGAACGCCTGAACCGCACCATCGCTGACATGCTGTCGGTGTACGTTGACATTGAGCATAAATTGTGGGACGAAATCTTGCCATACGCAACTTTCGCCTACAATACGGCAGTGCAGGAGACCATCCGCGTCACACCATTTCAGCTGGTCTACAGTCGCACTGTCACTACGACACTAGATGCCATGTTGCCAGTAGACAACGACAATTATGAGCCATCTGAACTTGACGACTTTCTGCAAAGGCTGAAGAAGCACGCCAGTTGGCACGACATCGAATACATCAACAGCAAAACAAGGACGCAAGCCACTACAACTTGCGCCGCAGAAAAGTTCAGTACAACCCAGGCGAGCGAGTGTGAATATGGACACCACTCCGACGCCGCGGCCTATCAGAAAAGCTTCTTTGTCGATACTTTGGCCCCTATTAGGTTTTCCGACGAATTAGTGACCAAAACTACAAAGTCATCGCCGATGGACACATCTGTTCAAAGCGGCAAAACAGCGCAGAAGTCGTACACGTCGTTCATATGAAGCCCTATTATGAGAAGGAATGAAAGTGCTCCCTTTTTCTGTTTGCCTCCCTCCATCGCGCATCGGGACGATGCGTATTTCGAAGGGGGACTAATGCCACAGAGACTGTTTACAATATCCGACATTATGAAGAATCGGCGTCCACAGTCTTGTGCGCACTCTTGCTTGGGGCCGCACGACTCATGCCTCTTGTTCATAGGCACGAGCTAGTGTGAGTTGGAGCTGCGAAGAAGAAGAAGGTGCGTGGGCAGAGGAACAGTTTTTGTTTTTGGAACGCTCTAGCGGACTCTTCCATCTTTTTGCACATAATTTTCAGGGCACAAGTTCGACCATAATAAACTAGTTTTTTACTTTTCCTCTCTTGCACCCGTTACACTATTGCCAAGCTGATAGAAGCCTTCCTTAAGAAGCTTGATTGTGCGCACAGCTGAGCACAAGATAAGATTGTAGACTACTGCACAGCATAAATGTAGACACCTGCACAGCAAGCAGCTTGTTACATCCCGGCTCCTGAGTGCACCAGTGTAGTCCGACTCTCCTGCCACTCTAGTGTTTATAAAATATTTCACTTATAACTCAAGTGCTTGACTGAATGTGCTAAAATTTCACCAGTTCGTCTGTGAGCAAATAAGCTTTAACCTACACCTCACACATTATGATTGAGAATTGGATCTGATGGCTCCTTTTAAAGCCAGTTCTTCCTATTTCTCAGTGAACTAATTAACTCCCGTCAATCTATGTTTGAAGCGAGACCCCCAACACTCAAGTGTTGCTGCACTCAGCAGACACTGTGGACATTTAGGAAACGGAAATCTCTTAAACGGAACGGCTGCTTAAATAGAATTGCCTTTGAGAGAAGATTGGATTTTTAAATAAGTTGCATTAATTCATAGCTGAGGGCAATGAAACTTTTACTGTACATATATTTTAGGCTCATTTCGAATACCGTATTTACTCGCGTAATCCTCGCACTCGCATAATTCTCGCCCCTCCCCCACATCGCCCAAAAAAAAAATACGATTTTTTTTCCCTCGAAGAATTATCGCACCCCTGAAAATTGCCGCAATAATGTCGTCTGCTCGTTCCAGCCATTGATGATGATAGTGTGCACCATCTGGCACCATCTTTTAAGCATCAAGGGTACTATTGCACGGAGATCAAATTCAATCCAAGCCAAGCCGAAGTGGCCAGTGCGCGTTGCGGCGTGTTTTGTGTGTTGTGTCGGTAATCTTGGCACGTTGTGGGGCGATACTGAAGCCACACGGCTGCTTTAAGTTGCAAGTGATAGATCATGCGCTAAACAACGGCAACAGGGCCGCCGGTAGGCCCTTCGGAGCCTACGAGTTTTGTCTTCGCTACTGGTGACGGCAGCTGAAAGCCACTAAGACGCGTTGGGCCTGCCGTGTGCCTAAAACTGGGATTGATGGTAAACTTTATTTCTTCAGAAGGGAACTGCGGACGATTCTGTTAAATAGCCATCAGCCCAATACTGACGTCCTACGCTTACTTTTTGAGGGCTCCTGTTGAGCGCCGACCGCTACCGCTACGCCCGCAATGCCCACAAGCTTCGCGTATGGTATTCTAATTCTCGACTATTTGCTTCACTTTTTGTGTCTCAAATAAATCTTTCCTTGTGTTGAACCTCTGCTTTTATTGTTGAGGTAAGTTCTAATTAGTTCTTCTTAAAGCTTGCTGTAAGGTGCTTTTGTGAGAATTCCGATTTGCGGCCGCTTCGTTTTCTTTTTCGCTCTCTGCATAATTCTGTCACCCCCAACTTTGCATCAGTTTTCTGGCAAAAAAAAGTGCGAGGATTATGCGAGTAAATATGGTATGTACTAATTAGTTTCAGTTTTATGCCGTGACAATGTGTAATGTATAGTTCGTTTTGGACAAACATTTGTGCCTCTAAACACTTATGGTTCTCAGCCCTTAATGGCTCATATTACTCCACATTAACTGTATGATGGAGATAATTATCAAAAACGTGTGTGAGACATTTTAATAGGCAAAAACGTTATGTGAGAATTCTTGTAACCACAGCCCATACTACTTATTCATTTCAGATTTGTAATAATTACACAGGTGATATCAAGTTTTAAAGGGTATACTAGCTCCCTTCACATGTTAAGGAATATGTGGGGACAATTTCGTCCTGATCGAGCTATTGGAAATACCGAAAACATGATATCCAAACTCAAAATGTTTCCCAATAATTTATCTTGAGAAAAATGCATTTTAAAGGTATAACTGCAAAAGCGTATCTTTTTTAACATGATTTAATTCATCATGAGAGCTTGTCAATATTTATATCGAGCATATGGCTTTAATGAACTCCTCATCCGAAATGCAATGGTAAGTAGCCAGTTGGCAATCTCCAGGGAAACAGTGAGCTCCTTCTATTTTTTAGTAGCCACCTTGTGCTCTTTAAAGGTGATTTTAACCTACTACAAGTTTAATTTCACTCAGTTTTTTTTTCCGTGTAAGTAAAAAAACTATACTTGTCAAAGCAAGTAGACATGAAAAATATCTAATTTGAGAAAAAACTTCTGTTTTTCGACTCGCATCTCCCCACAACACGGCTGGTTTCATACATGGATTGCGCACCTCTCTTCATTTCTCTGTTAATGGAACTCCTGTTAAGGTAAATGCAGCAGACCTTCTTGGTTCTCTCAGGTTTGATTCAATGAGAGTCTACTGTACTATAGTTGGATACAACTTAAGAGTCCCGAAGAGGCTCCGCCACGTCCACCGAGGCGCAACAACGGACGCTTGCGTGACTGAATAAATAGTCCCATTCAAGCTTGAGCTCGCATGCAGACTCGCAGACTGTCCCGCTTGTGACTTTAGTCTGAAACGTGCCCATTGGTGCAGCTTGTGTTCATTCCCCTTTGAGGAGAAAACAGCAAAGATTTCTAAAGTTGTGTTCGACTATATAGTTAATAAGCACAAGCCTGCCCAGCATTCTTGACCTTTCAGCATACGTGTTTTTTGCCTCTGCTAAACCAAGCTCTCAGCAAGCACATCCAGTCACCTTGATTACTCATTAGTTGAACCCGTCCTCGTTCACTTCCTTGCCCATGTTTTCTTCGTGCAGCACCTTATTTAATTGTGTACGACCAAATCACCCATCAGCATGCATTATTGATGCATTGCTCATTAGTATCTGCTTACCCCTGCTTACTGGTAATTGTGCACGTCAGAAACGGGTTGGGTGGCTTACAAGACTCATGCCCTTAACCATTCTGGACAAGCACAGCTTGTCATTGCTAGACTGTGCCTAAACACTTTTGGACGAGTATTGCTCGTCCGCTTGAGTTGATATCGTCTCACGAGGATTGTGAACGAGACTCACTTGTTTTGAAGATAGTTCGTGTGCCGCTTCACAGGTGGTAGCACTTTCTTGGCAATTTATTTTGACATTTTGATGGCCATTTCACAGTTCTTGCACGACTTGTGTTCAGAAAATATTCAGTGAAGACAACGTGTGCGTTGCTCATGTGTCGTCGCGGAAAAGATGCCTTTCCTGATCGTAGAGAACTGTAGGCACTAATTATTTAGATAGTGAAGTTTACTTTCATTACTTCACGTATTCGCCAAATTCAATATCAAGCTGAAAAAAAATCTTTTTAGACAGGAAAGAATTAAAAAAAAACAGAGGTTGAGAGGTTTGAACTTGGAACCTTATTTCCCAACGTAAAAATGTTGGGGTGCCCCCAAGCAAAAAGCTGTAAAAAACAGTTTGAAGGGACCTGAGGTACCTTACAAGCAGCAGCACATAAATATTCACATAAAAAAGCGATAATAATAACTTGATTATGAATTAGGCTGAAAATAATAAGCCAGAGAAAATTAAGAAAAAACATACAATAAAAAAGCATGAGTGCAGGTAGACGTACACTACATGCATGAAGATACACATTCAAAGTAAAACTTGAAATAATATTAGAACGAAAATACAGATTCAGGTAATGTAAACGTACGTCACTCTGGTTGCATAAAAAATGGAACAATGGAAAAAACAATGGTGAAGTGACATCAATGAGCTCATGTCGTATTGGCTGGAGAATCATTCAAAAGGAGAAATCTTATTTGGTCTTTAAATTTAGGTAGTGGAACATCATAGCTGATTTGAGAAAACACATAATTTATTAAGGCAGGTATCTGATAAGTTAGGGTCGACATACCGTATGTTGTGTGCATCGATGGTACTGGTATCTATTTTTTACGTAGCGGATACCGTCCAAATGTTTCATGTGTCCCATTTGACAGATTATGTTTATGTACAAGCAGGGTAAGTTTGTAGTCATGTGATTTACTCGCTTTGAGAAAATTAAGCTTAATAAATGAAGAATTGACTGGTAAGGTTGAAGGGAGGCTCCTATTTTTTTCATAGCTTATCATGTGAGGAGTGACAAGGCTGTCAGTAGCATTGGTGGCAATATCAAAACAGGTACTTGCATTTGCGACTGTAACTGAAATTTCTATCACTGTAAAAGTATACATTCATATGTTACTTATACAGGTGTGTCATCATGCCACAAAAAAAAAAAAAATCTCTCATCAAATTGTGAAGCTGATCAACAGGTGGCTAAGTTGGCCTTTGGCGCATATCATATCTATTTCGCAACATGTTCACGGGAAAATATTTCACCATAAGGTTATGCCACAGTGCTATCATCGTCATTCTCAGCCTGTTTTAGATAACTGCAGAGTGAAGGCCTCTCCCAATAATCTTCAGTTTACCCTGTTCTGTGTGAACTGATTTCATCTTATCCGAGCTGACTTCTTAATTTCTTTACTACATCTAAACCTCGGCCTTCTGCGGCTGCGATCTCCATCTCATGGTAATCATTTCGTTGCTCTGTTTGTCAGTTGCCCGGGTCCCCCCCCCCCTCGCCTTTTATTATTATTTTTTTGCTTTATTTCTGCTAGGACATCTGCAACCCCTTCGTCTTCCCTTAGCCAACTTTTGCTCTGAATAACTTTTTTGCAAGCACAATGTACACACAGTTAACGTGGTTCATGATGAATCTTCTGCTGTCAATTTTTGTGATAGCCTCATCTGTATGCTCCTGCAGATTTCTTTTTCTCCAGGGATCGTGTTTATTGCCAGGTTTGTTAAGCTACGAATACCTTCTTTTATTTGCTTATTTTTGATGTTTACATACTGCAGCACTCCGAAACACAATCACAGAAGATTGTTAAATGGAATAAAGGAGCAGAACAAATAGCTAGTAATAGGTAGTTAATGTCCTGCTGGGCACTGCTGTTTAACGTTAACATACATGAGGACATTCAAGACTTTCTGAAATTGTTGCAAGGGTAAACACCTCCTGTTGTGGGTTGTTGCGAATACAGCTGTTTCGTGCTCCCAGGGTGAAAAATTGGTGTTGAGAATTTGGCTGCATTGCGAATGAAAATTGATGGCATCATGTTGATGTACCTATGCCAGGATGTTTGAAGGGAAAATGGTATGCTTTTTAAGTTCAGGTTGGCCTGTGCTGCCGTTGGCAGGAAAATTTTATTATTTCACAATATAAGGCGAAAATTACTTTTCTGTTGTTTGTAGCCTGCCTTTATTGTTGCTACTATTGTTACTTTGTTCATTTTCTCTCTGGCTGAGAAAAGCACATTTTCATTGTAATAATTGGTGTTTGTAGCCAATACTGTGATCATAAAGTCAGACACATACGTAACGAGGCAGTTGCAGCACGCCCAGAGTAAGGACGAGCACATCTTTCAAGCTTTTGGATGTGGCTGTAAACATGTGTAGGTATATTACAGTAGTCATGTTTTCTTTGACCCACATACACTGCACACCATCACTACGTGGAGGTGTTTTATGTACCATGGATCTATTCTAACGATCTAAAAACGAAAGGGCAATGCCGCATCATGAGACACACTATATATATATATATATATATATATATATAATAATATATATATATATAATAGTTTAGACAGCTAAAACATGTTGGGTCGTAAGTAGGTGCTTGTCTGATAGACTCCACCTCTATGAACTTTTTGTACACGACTTTTTTTTTTTCTAGTAGTTACCACCCAAAGAATTCAAGCTCATTGCTGCCTTCATCGGATGCTGATGTTGCCCTTTAAGTGCTCGAATGAATGAAGTTTAGCCGTCCCCTTTGTCCACAGTGTTGATAAGTTTTAACGCCGCAACCTTAAAGAGCTTGTTTCACAGAAACTGCGGTGTCACTTTCGGCGAGGGCACCTTTAGTTGAGAGTGAAAAAGCGGCGGCATGGGCCATGGGCAAAAATTCAAGACAGATGCTGATAAAGATATTAGATAAAGAGGGCATTCACACTTTCGCTTTTTTTTCCGGCACAGTTTAGGTCTTCACTGAGAAGTGAAGACAGGCTAGGGATTACGGGGCTGATAGCGTATGTGTACGGAGTTAAGGGACCACTTTTCAAATTTTTATTGGCAACAAATGAGCCTATTTTTTGGTTTATGCTGCTCTGTGTAGCACTCTTCGTTTTTTCTCCTGTTCATCACTCTAAAGTTTCATTTTATTGTTTAAAATACGTAGTCTAATGTACGTAGTTAAATACGTAGTTATGTTCAGAGTGACTTCGGTTCAATCCTTTTTTTTGTGTGTGCTATTGTGCGGGTAATTGCAACAGCAGTGATATTGTGGTCTGCTTTCACCTTTATGCAGCCTGGAGTTGAACATGGAGCTGCCCCAGGGTGTGAACAGCACTATCGGCCAGGCGACAGCAGCCTCGACAGAACAGGTACGACCACTTCCTACTCATTTTTTGGTTACTTTGAATGATCTAGAAATGTTATTCCAACCTGGTAACGTTGACATGTAAGACACGTTTAGGCTTGCAGGCGTTTTGATCGATAGAAAAGGATGCATTTTATAATGCAGTGCACACATCGTTGGCATTTCGAAGGTTCATTTCTCATTGTCATTCACGACAACGTTGTCGCCTCTCTTGACAAGTTTTCTTTCTCAAAGAGCATCGTTGTTACTTTTGTCTAGCCCGTTAAGAAAGCTGCATTTTCAGAATGCCAAGATGATTACTTCAGCCGAGATTTCATCCTGTGCAGCCTTGATCCAGTTGACCAGCTGGTTGGCACTTTTGGTGCTCCCAGTTGGAGTGAGCCGATGCTCTTCCGACGTAAACTGGCTGTTATAACACTTACAAAGCCTATCCTTGAAACGCTTCTGAACGGAAACACGGAGCGGTTATATTCACTGGGAGTAAAGTAACGGCACAAAAGGAAAAGGGAAACACTGACAAAAAAAATCACAGCATATCTACGGAGTGAATGATGATGAGTGGGGCAAAGCATCCGTCCATCCATCCATCCGTGTGTCCGTCCATCCGTGCATGCGTCCATGCCTCTCCAATTGCACCCGATAATGCAGACGGGGCGCGGGAAACACCGACAAGAGGGGAGCTAAGGAAGCCAAGCATCAGCGTCTTGAACGTGCCTGCTGCTCTGCTTCATTCATGCCTCATGAACGACCCGCCACGTACGGCGACTATCCAGGAGCCTGAGAGAGGCACTCATTTTCCGCGCACTCGGGCAAAGTGTGCGCAGCAGCCAGTCGGAGAGTAGCAACAGAGTAACGCCATCATGAAATGAGATGAAAAATGGTCATCCATTTCTTTTGCCTTCTTTTCTTTTTCTTCTCTTCTTCTCTCAGTTACGCGTGACCAGTGACAAGGCTAGAGTAAGAGGAGCTTTGCCCCTCAAAAAGAAAGACCACGGGTCAAGTGCTATATTTCGATTCCGACAGCACTTGTCCTATCACTTCCATGGTCTTTGCATTTTTGTCATCCTTGTTTCTTTTGCTCTTCTACTTTCTTTACTCTAATTATAAACCAACTAATTCTCGTGAAGTTGTTACGTATTGGATTTGGCTTCTCAAACTGCAAGGAATTGTGGCAATGTTTATAACATGTCGTGTGAAAGCATAGTCCTCATGGCACTCAAGCTTTCACCCTGCTTCGGAAAAACAAAATCGAAAGGAAAAAAAGTTTGTGCAGCTCCAGTATCAATTAGACACCTCGTCTTGTGTCTCCTTCATGCACTTCCCAGCTGGCTCGGGGCATGTCTTGGTTTCTTTCGGGTCACTGGCCAAGTTGATGTCACCACACGCAAACATTTCATAATGTGCATTGCTCACAGAGCAAAATATGGCAATTTAAGTCTAAGTAACATGTGGACTTTCATTTACGCTGACTTCAGTTTTCTGCCATATCTGCCTAAGTTGTACGCATCAGGGCCATCATTGCCTCTAGTGGCCAGCATCACAGCAATGTTCCGCGGTCATCTTCAGAAATAACACATATCAGTTGTTAATTTAAAGACTTTTATCTTATGTTTCACTTTGTTCGAAGGCGTAGCCAAGGGGTGGCACACCGGGCACGTGCCCCCCTCCTTCGTTCCCGAAATTTTTCATTTTTTTTGCCATGGCATAGAGACTGAAAATGGCCATTTCAAGGGAGTGTCCCTTCCGAAATAAAAGTGGTGCCGCCCCCCCCCCCTCCCCCTGAAACAAATTTCTGGCTAAGTGTCTGACTCCGTGAGCACTGCATTTCAGCTTCTTTGTGTGAGGGCTTTGACTCACTGAAACATCTGTGGTCCTTTATTTTTTATCCATCCTCTTTCTTATCAGTATTGATTCATCTGCAACCATGTCATCTTGTCTCACAGGATGAGCTAACACAACGTCTTGCCAAGCTGAGGCAGCTGTGATCAACGTGTGTGCATTCGTCAACCTTTGCACACATCACCTGAAGCTGCATGGACAATCCCATTCAACTGGTGCGCAGCTTCTCTCTCTCTCTCTTTTTTTTTTTCCCTTGCGTCAAGAGCAACCCAAGCTTGATCTTCCGAAGGGCAGCAGCACTGCATCTCTAATGCTGCAACCAGATGAAGCACTTCTGGAAACTCAAAATCGTGGAACCATGCTGGAGTTGGCTTTCCTGTGTAGTGCATTACAAGTTTTTTCTTTTTTCCTTTTTTTTTCTTGTACATAGAAAAATTTTGACAGCGATGTATAGATGTCTAGATTCCCTCTCGCACAGCCTTCAGTGAGATCTTTGATATATTCAACGCTTTCTTATTGGTTAGGATTAATTAAAATATTTGCATAGCTGTGGCTGCCATTGACCAATTGTGGCATGTGTAATGTGCTTGCTTCACGGGGCAACCAAAAATCGTGATTTATATATTTCAAAGGCATAAAATGTGATAAGTTAAGCATAACAGGTGATATTCTCTTAAACACACCTATTGGACATGCTCTGCAGTTTTGTTTTTCTGCTGCAGTTAGTGCAACAAAATGAGGGCCAAGATTGAAGCCGCAATACCTGCTCGAGTTTTGCGGTAATGGTATTCTCACACATTGCAGTAGTACTACTGTTGTCATATTTATAGGTTCCTAGATGTTTGCACACAGCTGTTGTTGGGAATAAATGTTTTTAAGCAAATAAAGAAAGCTTTTGCAGATTGTATTACAGTGTCTACTTCCGTGCATTTTATTTCATTATTTCTTGTCTGTATCACGGTGCTTTTCGGTATCCAGGCTTTGGATATCATTCCTTGAAGAGCATGCTTCCAGCAATCTCGGCTATGGCATGGTGGTTTGGGTATTCACTGAAACACCAACTGACTACTGCAAAAGAGCGTAATGTCAAAAAGAAAAAGAAAGAAGGCACAAAAGCCTATCTGCATAGTAGCGGCTACTGTCACTGAATGCTTGGCTGCAGAAAGCAATAAGAAAAAGCGTGTTGTCAGTATTCTTTAAATTAATTACATATCTTGTAGGTTAAAGAAAGTTGGAGGTACATGTTCTTTTTACAGCTGCCAGTAAGCTTGGTAAGATTTGTGCTGCTGTACAGAGAAAAGTTGAGTGGCTCATAGACAAGAAGCGGACCGACATATGTTTCGTGAAACATGCCAACATATTCACTGATTAACCTACAGGTGTGGTGTGTAAGGTTCCTTTCAGCCGCAGCTGCTTATACGTAAGATAGACCAGGTAAGATAGACCGTAAGATAGACCATTAACCAGAAATTACTACAACATAAGAGATAAATGGACACTCTCCACCTGATCTGTCCTTACATTGTCGAGAGTGTACGTTATTATGCCTTGGAGTCCAAACTGAACTCCATTGCTTCTGGCAGCAACCAGCATCAAAACCTGGGAGCAAGCCCGGCTGGTGCAATCATCGGCAACTGTGTGTCGTGTGCAACGCATGGCAAGCTCCCTTCTCCCATGGGTCCCATTCCAGCCCGATGATGGAGTCAACGTCATCTAGCCCAGTGCTTTTTACGCAATGCGTGGCGATATCACTCACCCATGGGTGCGATCCAGCGGCGGTTCCTTATTGCAGGCTGCTGATGTGGCTACCCAGGGCCTATAAAAAAACCGAGCGGCGCGACGACAAAGATTACACGATGGCGTCAGAGCGTCCGAAGACATTCCGGCTCTTTGTCGCACCCGAGTGCGAGCTCATTAAGCTGTCGGCCCCAGTGCGGAATATGTAACGCCTCTATTTATGCTGCACATAGATGTTGCCCTAACTCACCGTCGCCTTGTCCGCTCCGTCTATCAGCTTTTTGCAAAAGCAGTTACGAGCTTAAACACGCGTTACCCAACAGTGGATGGCAGCTGCAGATCAGCCGGCATCGGCTACCTCGATGCGGTGAGTGCCTGATGTTTTCCCCTCAGTTCATCAGACGGCTCTAGCACAGGTTATAGTAATTTAGAAAAGGGCTGTGTGAAGCTTCGAGAAAGCTTTGATTGTATCAAGCTCGGTCTGAGCGCCTTGAAACCAAAGTTAATGCGGAGGGTGTAAACATGGTCGTGTTGAAAATTGCTTGTGCGTCTTGCTAGTAGATTTATAGTGGGTACGGCAAGTAGATTCTAAACAATGACAAATAGCAAGAGGCTAGTGTGAATGCGAGAACCTTAAAGTGAAGGAACTCGTCGAAATTTGTGAGGAATTTGGCCTTGCTCTGTGCTGTGCGGAACGAAAGCAGGTGATCCTTGAGATTGTGAAGAAAGAAGGAGTTGCAGCTGAGGAAGTCAATAAGGCCTGAGCGAATATCAAAACACTCCGCGAGGAGGCTGGAAGGCGAGAACTTTGCAAGCCCAAAGAAGCGGAATGGGAAGAACTTCGTAGAATGTGAGGAAGCCAAAAGACAAGAGCACCTCGAGTTGAAAAGAATAGAATTGACAATCCTACAGTGTTCACAGGCGCCTAGCGTAGCTTCTACGACAGTTCAGGTCAGCGGTCATAGAATTTGGGACCAACTGCCCCCGTTCATAGTAGGCAAGGACATGACGAATTATCTCATCAAGTTTGAACACGTCTGTGAGCGCAATGCCTTGGAACAGTCTCTGTGGGCGCAGAACCTTTTAGCTTTACTTCCCGGCGAAGTATCCGGCATGATCACCTGCTTGTCAAAGGAAGCGTTTGATAGCTATGACGAGGTTAAGGAAGTTCTCTTGACACGTTATAAGTTGTCACCTGAGGCTTTCCAACAAAGGTTCCAGTATGCGAAAACGGGCAATGAGTCACACGTTGGCTTCGTGGCTTGTCTTAAAGCCGATTTAATTGAATGGCTCAAGGGTGAAGATGTTTATGACGGTCGTGATAAGGTGGTGGAATGCATTGCATTGGAGCAATTCTACCACTGCATCGAGGAGGATGTCAAGCTTTGGCTGCAGGACAAACGATGAAGTACAGATAAACAAGGCGGTAGAGTTAGCTTAAGAGTATTATACTCGCCGAAAGTTGCATAGCACGGCAGTGCGCGTTGAAAAGGATGAAAGGAAAGAGGGCTTTTCAAAGAAACCTGATCAACGGAAGCGGAGAAATCGAGTGAGGTTCCCAAACAGCGCACTGATACCACACGGGCGTTTGAATCACGGAAGCTGCTAATCTGCCACAACTGCAATAAGGAAGGGCACATCGCTGTAAACTGTAAACAAAAGTTTGTTTTCGCAACAATCCGAGAATCGGGGAAAAAATTATGCGGTTGTTTGAGCCGTATCTCCAGGAAATCAGTCTGAATGGGAAAGCGGTCCAGCACTTCGAGACTCGGAGGCAATCATGGACCTTGTCCATCCGTCGTTTATGTCTCCGGACGACTTTAGAGGAAAATTCGCGTGGATCAGGCAAGTCGCCGAGGAGCAGAGTGCTTGCTTACGAATGGCTGCGGTTGTCAATGAGGGCCCGTTCGGTAAGCTTGGCACCGAAGCGGCTGCGTCTGCCGCACTTCCCAATTGTTTTCCTTATCTTCTTTGTAATAAATCTTAGCAGCTTCTCAAAGAGCAGGGTAAATCGTTCTTCTTCAACTTGGCGTACATGGCCCTCACTCGATCGCAAGCACGGAAGCTTTCGCAGGTACTTGATCTTGTTCAGTGTAGTGAAACACCACCTGCAAAAGCTGCTGATCTGCGTAACCTTGGCGATGAGTCGCCGGAACCTCGCACAAAAAAATTCTCTGGGTGAGTCACTCGAGCGGCCCATCGCCAAAGCGACTGGCGCTGTCTCTTTCGGCAGAGGAGACGACATGGCGCCATTGAGTGAGAGTCAGAGGGGTGATACGCTCTCGCCTGTAGCAGAAAGTTGTGAGCTGGCGAGGGTTGATCGAGAAACGCCCATTCGAGATCAGCGTGAGGACTTTTCGATTAAATCGCTACTGGAAAGCGTAAAGTTGGGAACCAATAAAAAGAGTGTTTCTTTTTAGGAGAAATCAGGACTCCTGTGTTGTAGCTCCACAGATGTGCAACGTCGCAAGTATGAGGAGCTCTTTGGTACCGCATAAGTACCGTCGCCTAAATGTGGCAGGTTACTGAAATTGAGGATGATACTCGTACAGCACAACGTGGAAAGAAAATCTAAACGCTAATTTATTTATTTATTTTCAAATACTGTAGCCCAATGCAGGGCTATTGCAGGAGTGGGGTACATACAGTAGGAAAGAATATGAGTAACATCAAAACAAGCTCTTCATCAGAAACAATCACAACAATTATGGCCACATTCTAAGCGCAACCGGGTACATAAAAAAAAGGGGGGGGGGGGGACAACAATGTCATTCCAGTGCTTCCAAAACTGACATATTCATTTCACGAACCGAACCTGGTAGTTCGTTCCAGTTATAGTGAACTAGAAGTACTTCTAGTTCACTATAGTTCCAGTATACAATAATTTCCGGAAAGAAACTGTATTTGAACATATTAGTACGCGCGAAGAATGGTTTTATTTTAAGATTGTGACCACGTCTAGTTGGCAGAGCATTAGCGTACACGATGTAATTATCATTAGAAAGCCGGCATGATGAGTGAACATAAGAGTGCAAAAGTTTCAAAGAATCAACATCACGCCTAGCGCACAATAGAGATAACTTCAAAGATTTCATTGCAGATGAGGGCGAAAAATCATGGCCATAGCAATGAAAAATGAAGCGAACAGACTTCCTTTGGACAGATTCAATTTTATTCACGTCACCCACTTTGTATGGATTCCACAAACACGAAGCGTACTCTAATATAGGGCGGATGAGTGTTTTGTACATTAGTAATTTGGTCGATTTTGGTGATTTAGATGATGAACGTCTTAAGTAACCTAACTTTTTTAATGCTTTAGACGTAATGTAGTCTATGTGATGCGAACATTGCATGTTGTGTGTGATCATAACGCCAAGGTATTTGTACGTCTGTGCTCAGGGAACTGCGATGTTGTTGAAGGAGTATGCATATCGCGATGGTGAATGGCTGTTAGTAAAGGACAAAACTACTGTTTTTTGGAAATTTATGCGCATCTGCCAGTCCGAGCAACAAATCTGCGAGAAAGAATCCTAAAGTATGGCATGATCATTAGGAGAACTAATTACCTGGTAAAGTACACAGTCGTCGGCGTACAGGCGAACTTGGGACCTAATATTGCTGGGAAAGTCATTTATAAGAATCAAAAATAAAAGTGGACCGAGAACGGAACCCTGGGGACACCAGATGTGACTTTTACGGCTGAGGACGACTTGGAATTGAATTAGACGAATTGAGAGCGCGAGTTTAGAAAGCTTGCTAACCAGTCATAACCAGTCAATCAATTGAGGATTATTTAAAATTACGTGTAGTTTACCTAGAAGCTTGCTGTGTATGACGGTGTTGAAAGCCTTCGAGAAATCTATAAATAATGCATCAATTTGATTACCAATGTCTAAAGTACTTATAATATCATGCGAAAATTCCACCAGTTGCGTTATTGTGCTGAAGCCGCGACGGAATCCATGTTGTGTGCAGGACAGAATATTATTCATTTCAAGAAACTCCGTTATGTGTTTATGAATGATGTGTTCGAGCAGCTTTCCAGAATTGGAGGTAAGTGATATGCGTCTATAGTTGGAGAGGAGTTGTCTGTTTCCTGATTTATGCAGAGGCAGGACCTTGGCTAACTTCCAGGACTCGGGAACTGTACTTGAAGACAAAGATTTGTTAAAAATGATGGTCAAATAACGTGAGCACCACAGAGCATATCGCACCAGAAAGCTATTCGGAATATTATCGGGGCCAGTGCACTTCTTCGTATCTAAATTGAGAATCAAGTTTAGGCTACCATCTGTGCTAATTACCAGATCGTCGACGGACAGCTCTGGATTTGAAGTTCTAAGCGAAGGGAGAACATTATTGTCGTTCGTGAATACTGACTGAAAATAGGTATTGAACGCATTGGCTATCTTAATGTGGTCTGAAACTGCCTTGCTGTCTAATATAAAGGAAACTGCATCGGTTCTAGCGGGGTTAATAGAAGCATAATAATGCAGCCGCCTTGAGCCGTGCGTTTTAGTTAGTACCTTCTCCACCTTTCGGGTTTTTGCTGGCGAGTCGGGGCAAAATTTTGTTTTCATCACGGCCTTAGCTGAGCGCTCTCGTCCAGAGTGATCCCAAGGGGACAACATTATGTTGTATTCTATTTTATTGCGTTGTCGTACGTGTAAAAGCTTGTGTTATCATTTTAAGAGTTTTGTGTGCCACACATGCCTATTGATGTAAAGGGAACGAAATTCGGGTAGGCATGTGAATAAGTTTATATTTTACTACATTGGATCTGGTGTTCTGTCGGTCGGGTAACCGAGGGCATTTGCTTGTGTCGTGTGTTGTCTGTTGTCGAACCGTTCTTGACAAGTTGCAGAACCATCGACAAGTGCTGAGACGAAAAATTGTCAGAAGAGACGAGCGAAACTATAGTCGACAAGTTTTGACGACAAGCCAGTGGAGCAGAGATCCGTCCTCAAGAATGGGATGTGTTCACGGAACTGAGCCTGGGCCGACATCCTGCCCATGGCTCTGGAGGCGAACCTGGAGGAACCTGGCGAACTAGCGTGCCCGACATCCGAGCCACGTGGAAGCAGCTCATCTTTCCGGCGCATTGTCCGGCGGCGGGGGTCTGGGAGTCGAGACCGAACGTCATTGCCTATGCAGAGGCAATCTGTGTCAAGGCCAACGAGCGAGCCCACCTGACGTCATCACCCCGACGTCATCTAACCCAGTGGCGCCGGTGTGTCTTACGTAACGCATGGTGAGCTCTCTCAACCCATGGGCCCGATAGCAGCCCGATGACGCAATCGGCGCCATGCAGTCTGCTGAGTCTTATGCAATGCGTGGCAACATCACTCGTCCATGGGCGCAAACGAGCGGCGGTTCTGACCAGAGGATTCTGACACTACGGCCAACGGTGCTTCTGATTGGACGTTGCTGACGTAAGGGTTCACCCGGGGCCTATAAAAAAGCCAAGCAGCCGACGTATAGGTCAGAGAGAAGACAGCGTTAGAGTGTCCGAAGACAGCTCGGCTCATCAAGTCCTTAAGTTGTCGGCCCCAATGCCGTATATGTAACGCCTCTATTCTTTGCTTTACATAAATTTTGCATTAACTCACCGTCGTCTTTCCCACTCGTCTATCAGCTCTGCGCAGAAACAGCCGCGAGCTGAGAAACGCGCTATGGAACAACCTCGGCGCACTATGCAACAGTGTCGGCGGCGGTGCGAGTCGTAACAATATATCTATAGCCAGGCATGATGGCGAAAGTGTTCGTAGCGTTGCAAATAGTCAAGTATATTCTCAACGGTAACAACGGAAGCGTTTGTTTCGACAGTTTCTACCAGAGTCTGGCATTCGTCAAGCAGTGGAGCTATACTAATTCCTGACGAAGGTCACACTCTGGCCGAAACTGCTGAAACAAACGCTTTTGCCCCGGCGCGGTGGTCAAGTGGCTAAGGTAGTCTGCTGCTCACCCGCAGGTCGCGGGATCAAATCCCGGCGGCGGTGGCTGCATTTTCAATGGAGGCGAAAATGCTGTAGGCCCGTGTGCTCAGATTTAGGTGCACATTAAAGAACAGTAGGTGGTCAAGATTTCCGAAGCCCTGCACTATGTCTCTCATAATTGGGAGTTAAACCCCACATGTCTATCTATCTCTAAAGAACGGAGGAAACGTCAAAGAGGCGAAAAGGAAACTTGGGATAGACAAAAACTACATGTATGCACGAAGGGACAAGGAAGGCAAAGTAACTACCAATATGAATAGGATAGTTAAAATAGTGGATGAGTTTTACAGAGGTCTGTGCAGTAGCCGGGACAACCGCGACTGTAATATAGGAACCAGCAGTAATACAGATGGCATCCCACCAACAATGATAGAGAATGTCAGAAAAGCCTTGGAGGGAATGCAAAAAGGCAAAGCTGCTCGTGAGGATCAGGTAGCATCAGATCTGCTGAAAAATGGAGGACAGACCGTGTTCGAAAAACTATCCACCCTGTTTACGAAGTGCCTCCTGGCGGGAAGGATAGCAGAATTTCAGAATAATGCTAACGACATTCTAAATTATAAGAAATATGGGACAAGGACTTGAAGAATCTCAGGCCGATCGTCTTGCTCTCCTTCGTATACAAACTATTCACAAAGGTAATTGGTAACAGAATCAAGACGACAATAGAATTCAATCAACCAAACGGTCAAGCTGGATTTCGAAAAAGCGACTCACCAATGAATCACATGCATACTATCAATCAGGTGATAGAGAGATGCTGAGAATACCTAACCACTATACAGGGCCTTCATAGATTACGAGAAGGCATTTGATTCAGTAATATTACCAGCAGTAATGCATACACAGCGGAATCAGAGCGTCGACGAATCATACGTATATAAACATCCTAGAAGAAATCTAGAGAGAACAAACTGCCACCATAGTTCTCCATAAATATAGACACAGAATAGCAATAAAGAAGGATGTAAGACAAGGGGATATGATCTTCTTAATACCATGTGCACGATGGTGGTCCGATAAGTACTAAGCCTTTAAAAGAAAAATGTAAAGTTCGGAATCGTGTCGATTTATTTCTCAACATAGTCCCCTTTCAACTTCATACACTTGACCCAGCGATCCTGTAACTTCTTGATCCCGTCAGTTTTCTTCTGACCTGCTAAGTATAGGCTTTTGTGTCGGCGATAACTTCTTCGTTCGACTCAAATCTTTGTTCGGCGAGTGGCTTTTTCAAGTTGGTAAACAAGAATAAATAAGTGGTTGTTAAATCTGGAGAAAACGTTGGATGGAGCACTTCGTAGCCCAGTTCGACCAACTTGGCCGCGGCGACGGCTCGGGTGTGAGCTGGCGCGTTGTCATGGAGGTAGAGCACCGTCTTCTTCACCAAGTTTGGCCGTTTTTTTTTTTTCGCGATTTGGCGTCAAATTGGTCCGGTAATTTGGTGCAGTAGGGTCCTGTCACCGTTTTGCCTATGTCAAGGTAGTCGACGAAGATAAAATCCGGAGGATCCGAGAAAATTATCGTCATCACCTTTCCAGCCAATGCGACAGTCTTCGCCTTCTACGGAGCTGATTTTCCGGGTACAGTCCCCTGTTTCGACTGTTTTTTTTATCTTTGGTGTGTACAAGTGGATACATGTTTCGTCGACGGTCACAAAACGACGCTGTAATTCGTTCAGATTACGCTTAAACAGCTTTAAAAAATGATCTCGCGGACGCGCTTGTTGTCAGGAGTGAGCAAACGTGGTACCCATCGCGCAGAAAGCTTTCTCATACCCGAAATTTCATGCAGGATATGACCCACGCGGTCTTTTAAGATGCCTACTGTCTTAGCTATCTCGCGCACCATCAGTTGGTGGCCTGCCAGTACGAGGTCGTAGATTTTCGCTTTGTTATCGGCTGGGGTAGCTAATTACAGGGATAAGGCTCAACAAAAACTGACTTGCGACCACGTTTGAACTCGTTGAATCAATTTTCGACGGTTGCCACCGAAGGAGAAGATTTACCGTAGACGGCATACGGTCGCTCTTTGATTTCCCTGCACAACTTCCCTTCCAAAAACAAGAATTGAATCACCGACCGATATTGCTTTCTTTTCATTGTTTAGCGGCACAGGAAAATCGTCTGCTTCCACAAGCGGTCAAAACAAAACTACGCGCCCGATTCGTCTGGACCTCTGCGTGTGTCTCCCTAAGGGAGCGTACTCAACGTTAGTATATCTCTCATGCGATAGCGTCGTGCTCTCACAGTGAGGTTAGGTACTTATCGGACCACTGTCGTATTTACTGCGCCCTTATAGCAAGTTTTCATAGGCATTGAACGGGAAAAGTTAGGGATAAGAGTTAAGGAGAGTACCTAAGTAACATGCGCTCCGCCGATGACGTTGCATTGCGGAGTAACTCAGGGGAAGGATTGCAAACCGTGGTTACTGAATCATACAAGGACAGCAGAAAGGTCGGTCTTAAAATTAATCTGCAGAAAACGAAAGTAATGTAATATACCTTGGAAAAGAACAGCGCTTCGAGTTGGGTAGCCGCGCACTTGAAGTTGTAAAGGAGTTCGTCTAGCTACTTAGGATGGGTAGTAACCGTGGAGCCGAATCACGAGATTGAAGTAACTAGAAGAATAAGAATGAGGCAGAGCGCATTCAGCAAGCATTATCAGATCATGGCTGGTAGATTGCCACTATCCCTCAAAATGAATGCGTGTAACAGCTGCATCTTGCCGGTACTTACTTTTGGATCGGCTAATACTGGAAGAGGATAAGCGCAAGAGATTGTCGTAGCTGTTGGAAAGAAGTGGTCGGTGATTTCTTCTGCCAAAGTTTGCGAGTCGATTCCATTATTTAGCTGTATTACTTCTAGGTGGTTCTTTTGTTTGGGTTGCCCAAGCAAGGTGTGAAAAAGGGACTATGCTGTGCTCGTGTGTAAGCTGTTGCCTGCGTGCTCACAAATATCCGGCCAAATGTCGGTAACTAACTTTTCCGCATACTCTTGCCCTTCTCGCTTGATCTCTTCTATGTGGGACTTGAGACGTTTGTTTAATTTGTTACGTTTGCATCTCCTAATTAGTGCATGCCTTTTGTTCCAGAGGGCTACAAGGTGTCGAGCTGTGAATGGCTATCAGCGCCTGTAAAATGCAGACAGCGCCTGGCCCGGATAACATAAGCAATAAGATGTTAAGAAATTTGCCCGAAACAAAACTGAATTTTCTTCTCGACACCATCAACCAAGCTTGGGAAACAGGCAATATACCCGCAGAATGAAAAATGGCCGCTGTAATTCCCATTCCCAAGCCCAATAAGGCATCAAACGAAATTGGGAACTTTCACCCGATCTCACTGACATCGTGTCCAGGTAAACTTATGAAGCACATGGCGCTAACGCGACTACTCCTCTGGCAGCTGGGCAGAGCCTGTCCGGTTGACCCGCCCGTCATTGGTTTCCGAAAACACACGTCTACGCAAGGTGCGATGCTTGCTTTGCAGGATGTGTACACCGTGCACAGCTCCTCGCAACTGCCCGCTGTAGTTGGCCTTGATATTAAGGCTGCGTTTGACCACGTAACCCACGCAGCGGATCTTGTGGGCCTCAGGGCAATCCGATCAGGGCAAAAGCTATACAATCACGTCATTTTTTTTTCACCGACCGCACAGCGCCATGCAAGTAAACGAAGTAAAATCACGCACGTGGTACCTCCAACGAGGTGTTCTGCAAGGGTCAATTCTGTCACCGACACTTTTTCCCTCACTCCCAATTTTCTGACGCGGGAACTCAGATCTATACCAGGCCTTCAGTTTACAATATATGCGGATTACACCACCCTCTGGGCCGGAAGGGGTTCCCCATCAGAAATACAGCACACTCAGCAATCGGTCATTGATCCGACTGCTCGATACCTTGAAGAAAGAGGGCTCACTCTATCCAGTGTCAAATCTGAGTTTGTCGTCGTCACAAACGGGGAGCTTCCAAACGCTCAGAAAGACCGGCAACTCGTTACGATATCCATACAGAATGGCCCTACCTATTCCCAGGATGTCCTGCATCAAAGTGCTAGGCTTCTGGTTGCAAGATGACGGCAAGTCGAATGCGTGGCTCCGACATACAATACAACAGTTGTAGCAAGTACACAATCTATTGAAACGCACAACGCGCAAGTTGAGAGGCAATAAAGAACACCAACTCAGGCGCATGACCCTAGCTTTAGCCATTCCCTGCGTCATGTATCAATATCCATGTATTGAAATCACCAAGACCTGAAAATAGAAGCTCGAGACCCTGCTTCGTCAGATTTCTCGCACGATGCTGGGTGTATACCCCTCACTATGAAAAGTCTGATAGGGCTCAAGAAACTGCGATCCTACCAAACCTCGACGAGTTGGCTCAAATTCATCGCGAAGCACAATGCACGCACCTCAAACATTTTGCACAAGGATACGCCCTGCCTTGCGAATTAGGCTACGACTTATCTCCACCTGTCGCATTTGAGGCAACACGGCCCCCATGGACGATGCTCGACCAGATCACTGTCGAACCAGTACCGCGGCACATGGATCGAGATACCCAAACAGGAAGACGTGAACCACGAGTGCAACATCTCCAAGAAACCACAGGAGAGTTGATCTTGTACACGAGGATGCATCTCCGTTTCATACCGGCGAGGGCTGTTGAACGGCAACAGCTTCAGATGGACTACCACTGTCATGGGGCTTCCATTACAACCTTAGTATGCAATTAATTGCAGAAATCACGGCCATAGTAGAAGCAGTTATCATAATTAACACAAATATCCGTAATTTACTCATGCGCACAGATAGCCAAGCAGCCTGTCGAGCCCTCGCGACAGGCGATATTCCAGACACGCATTACAGCAAACTTACGAAGCACTTAGCTAACCACCCTTCGTTGCGTGTTCGTATACAGTGGATACCTGGTCCCTCGAGAGGTCAGAAGGAATGAAGTGGCACACGCCATGTCCTTCGTAAATCACCCAGGCTCTCCATTGTGGTGCCGGATTCACTGAAGCGCACCGAATTACTTGCTATGGCACGTTTAGACAAGCGCGAACGTTTAGATGAGATGCACAACAATCGCAGGTTTTATCCCAGTCCTCCTCGCTCCATGACAAGACGCGAGACAGCCTTCATAAGGCCAGCCCAAACTCACTCTTTATCGACACCACACATTCAGCACCACATACAAGGCAAGGACGAGTCGCCTGCTTGCATGGCATGTGGTGGCTTCCCGGATAATGCTCACGTTCTGTGGGATTGTCCGGGTGGTCGCGCAGTAATGGGCGAGTGCCTCAAGCACATACCTATAAACCTAAGACCTGCGACCCTGGAGGAGTGACTGGCGGACTCCTCCCCGGACCTCATGAAGACACTGCTCCAGCATTTGCAACTTCGAGGCCTGTCTGATGGGTGTGCCTTTTTTTAGTAGACCCGGACTGAGACACTTTTAATTTCAATGAAGTTCTCTCTCTCTCTCTCTCAATGGATCAGAAACCCAAAGGCTTACAAGCAGGGTTCAGTTAAAATTGAGGACGACGGAACGAGCGATATAAAAGAAAATGATCCATGGGTGTAACCATGAGAGACAAGAATACGGCAGAGTGGATCAGGGAACAAACCAGGGTCAAATATATGATAGTTGAAATTAAGATGAAGAAATGGACATAGGCTGGGCATGTAGCGCGTAGGCAGAACAACCGATCGTCATTAAGGGTAACCGACTGGATCCTCAGAGAATGCAAGCTGTTTAGGGGTAAACAAAAATTTAGGTGGGCTGATGAGATTAAGAAATTTTCGGGTATAAAGTGGGAGCAGCAAGTACAGGACTGAGTTGACTGGTGGAACATGGGAGAGGTCTTTGATTTGCAGCGGGCGTAGTCATGCTGATAATGAGGATGGTGATATAGCAACCATATTGATGGAGTAATATGGTAAGGGTAGTCAACGCCATTCATTGCGTTTCTCCGTCGGGGTGGTTAGACTCCCCAAGTTTTCAACAGCCGAAATCAAAATACGAATCTGAGCCTTTCCTTGAAGATATTTTGAGCATTCTGCGATGACTTAATGAACAAGGCAGGATAGCGCGTCACACGGGTCATATTCGAATTATTTTTATCAAATGAAACAAAAACGCGTACGAAATATCAATAGTGGAGGTTTATGAAACATTAGCAAGCTTGAATATCTCGAGGATCGCATCCTCTGGTGTCAGACGGCGTTCAAGTTAGTGACAGCAGGAATGCCATTCCCGGCAGATTACACGATAAAGTACATTACGATAAACCTCTCTACGCGAATGGAAGTTGAGTGTTGGCATCATGAGCTTCTTTCTGTTAACTACATGGTAGCAACATGTCTGCCACCCGAGAGCAAGCCTGAACTGTGTTCCTATGTAATTCGAAATACGAATACCTCTCCTCCCGCTTTTGCTATCAGAACATGTGGTAGTCTTCCTGCAAGATTTTATTATTATTTTTAGAGAGGAGGGGGCTTTCGAATGCCACTGTTTTCTTGAATATAATGAATAAAAAAGTTCTTTTCCCTACTCCTTATTTGCCTATCGCTTTTTAATTGAAATAATTGGGGAATCCTTCAGCTTCTCCTTTAAGAGTTCAACGCAAAAGCGATTTTCTTCTTCTTATTATTATTACTTATTATTATTACTTCGTGGCTTGCGCATGATGGCCACTGCTGTTTTTCCGCCATAAAGCCTATAAGACAACGAATTGGTGCCCGCTTTGAGGCGAAATTCCCTTATGATTCCCCTCTCCCGCCCTACACGGGAGCCCCGAATGAAGCCCTGGACAACGACATATCGGAGCAAGAGGTCCGTATGGCCCTCCAGAACATCCGAACAAGCTTTGCACCGGGGAAAGACGGGATAACTAACTCCATGCTCCGTAATCTGGATGATCAATCGATTGCACAGATTACAGATTACTTTAATAAATGCTGGAAGGAAGGCACCTTGCCGCAATCCTGGCGCCATGCCAAGATTGTATTAATCCCTAAACCTAACAAACCCCTTACCATATCAAACCTCCGCCCCATTTCACTCACATCGTGTCTCGGGAAGCTTCTCGAGCACGTTGCTTTAAACAGACTGAATCAACACATGCACGACCACAACCTATACCCGCGCAGCATGGTGGGCTTCCGCCCGTGTCTCTCCGCCCAAGATGCTATGCTTCAACTGACGCACGGCATTCTTGATCTTCTCATCCCCGCTCATACTAAAGCCGTCTTGGCCCTGGACTTAACCAAGGCCTTTGATCGAGTAGAACACCGAGCGATCATGGCGGCTCTCTCCCCCCTCAATGTGGGCGTTCGTATGTACGCCTACATACAAGCCTTCCTATCAGGACGCACGGCCGAGGTTCATATGGGCCCCCATGCGTCCCCTCCATATACCCTCAGTGGTGTAGGCACTCCGCAAGGTTTGGTCCTTTCCCCTTTTCTCTTCAATGCCACACTCATTCCCTTAGCCCGCGTTCTTCACAATATCCCTCACCTTCACCACACCCTCTATGCAGACGACATCACACTGTGGACCACCCACGGTAGTGATGGCGACATAGAGGAAACCTTACAAACCGCCGCAAACATTACACAACAACACGCACAACGCATTGGTCTCTCCTGTTCCCCGGAAAAATCTGAGCTGCTTCTCATACGCCCTTCACCACGTACTCTTCCCACTGCCCCCATCACCGTTACTCTGGACGGGCGCCTTATCCCAGAGGTCGACACAATCCGAATCTTGGGCCTTCACATCCAAAATAACGGCCGTAACACTTTCACTATCCGGAAACTCAAGCGGTTGACGGATGCGCTCTCGCACCTCGTCCGCAGAGTTTCTGGAAAACACTATGGTATGAAGGAACACGATTTGTGTCGTCTCATTCATGCCTTCATACTGAGCCGCTTCCTTTATACAATCCTGTATCTTCGACTTCGACAAGAAGAAATAGCCACCCTGGATGCCATGCTTCGTAAAGCCTACAAGGTGGCCTTACACCTCCCCCCTAACACACAGACCACTAAACTTCTTCAGCTTGGGCTCCATAACACCACACACGAACTCACTGAGGCCCACAGACGAGCGCAATACACTCGTTTAGCTCAGACTTTCACCGGACGCTACATAGTTAACACCCTCAATATTCACATACCAGCAGCCGACCCCACACTTCTACCAATCCCCCGACCCATACACACACAGATAATAGTTAAACCTCTCCCAAGAAACACCCACGTTACCTACCATTCGGCCCGCCGCAAGGCCCGTGCAAAAGCTCTCCACAAATGCTACGGTTCTGAAGAGGACGCCGTATGGGTGGATGCAGCTTGCACGGGCGACGACGCGGCAGTTGCAGTCGTTGATCGCACACTCCAACCCATTGCAACTCTCCACCTTCCTCCTGCATCCACCCCGGAATCCTCGGAAGAAGCGGCGATCGCGCTTGCCCTCGCACACACTGATGCCCGGTACGTCCTTTCCGACTCGAAAACCGCGATCCTAAATTTCGCGCGAGGACGAGTCCACGAGAGCGCTTTCAGAATTCTCAGCTCGCCCACCAAAAACCCGGCCCGCCATGTGGAGCTGATCTGAGTGCCTGAGCACTCTGGAAATCCCGGCAACGAAGCCGCCAATGACCACGCCCGAGGTCTCATCAACCGGGCGGCGGTGGACATCGGAGTCGGGCTCTTCCAGGGAGCGCATGCATTCGTTCAACGAGATGACCCAGTCATATCGCGCCGAACGCCAGCTATACCCACCACCCCACCGATCCCTCAAAAATTTTCACCAAATATTATGGCGTCGCCTTCAGACCCGCACCCTTCGCTCCCCCTATTTTCTTTCCCGCATTTACCCGGGAGCGTACGCCCCGTCCTGTGCTCAATGCACTCACCCCCACGCTAACCTTACCCACATTCTCATGGAATGCCCGGCGGACCCTTCCCCGCGGGGCCCGGAGCCACTGACCACATGGGAGGAATGGGAGACCTTAATTGCTGCGCTCGACGGACCCGGCCAAGCAGAAAATCGCCACTGACCGGGCCGCCCACGTCATGGAACTGCATGAACTCATGAACGCATAGCGCAGTGGGGTCGTGCGGGGACCCTGGGACGTAAGTGCCCAAATCCCTTGGTCTAATAAAGTTTTACCGCCTCCTCCCTTATGATCGACCGTATGCGTGATGTTTATCGCCAAAGGAGAAGCTCCAGCATTACGTACTTGTTTTTTTTAGGGTAAATGTCGGCTCTGGAGAAACCTTTAGGACATTCATTTTCAATTTGCGTCAGGAGACCCCGGTGCTGTGAACGCTTCACTTCTGAAAGATTGTCTAATGGCTTCAGCTAAACCATTTCCGTTGTTGCTATGACAGCACATTTACTGGGACTCATCCGTAGCAGAGGTCACGAAACATGTCCCATAGGCACACACGCGGGTGCATTTCCTCGAACTACACTTTAAGTATTCCGGCCCAGAGTTCTACACCGATTAATCAATGTCACCAGCGACTGTCCTGTGTGCAGCGCTTGGGCGAGTTCTCTGAATCCGATGCAATGCACCCGGAAATTGCTATCGTTATGTTTTAAGTGTGTGCACTATAATATCACGTCTGATTCATATCAGAAAAACGAAAATACAAAAAGTCAGCATGCTCACAGGCCCTCCAAGTGTTCTGAAAGGTTTGAAGGCATTCTATAGGTTTGAATTGATTCTACAAAAGTAAAAATCCTGTGATAATCCATATTTATTCAGTGCACACATACATGTAAGACCACCATATCATATTCTGCTGGGCTCTTGGAGACAGAGGTTTACAAGGTATCGTGCCGGCCGACCAATGTGCCAAACAGTGACGACCTGAGCCAAATGATGCGCTGTAGCTGTTTTTTGTACAGAATTAAAATCGTGTATACGAAAAGGGTTCAGAAACAACGGGGAGTGCTAATGAGGGACATCATCACAATGTAAAGCAGCCTTCTTATATGTCACTTCTACAACTCTGGAATGGTGTGCGCTTGCCTGACGTATTTCATGGTCTGACACATTAGCTCTCCGAAACACGCTCCGAAAGCCCAGACAATCAAGTGTAGGTGGTTTTGATGCTCCCGCGAGCGCCAATTGTGGTTTAAAGTGTGCATTAGAGCCCAGAATTGACAACAACAGACTGTGATGCAATGTTCTTACCGATTTCTTTCTCCTGGGCTGAGCCTCAGAGAGTTGTGTTAATACGGACAAAGCCGTTCGGTTTCGAAGAAAACCCACACAAAAAAGTTTAATAAAAACGTAAAAATACGAAAAATCCCCCACAACACCGAAGCAGTTATTAAAAGTTGACCACACGCGGTGAACACTCAGATGGCACACAAAACTAAACCTCAAGTAAATGCTCTACAGAAAATAGTCCTGACATGGTTCAGTGGCAGAAGAAAGATGGCAGTTCGGTCTCACCAAACTGAAGTGCTTGACTTTTGGAGTCGATGGCGGTCACTTGGTTGCGCCGAAGGAACGCTGCCTTGTGACGACGAGCGAACGCTGGCGCTGATGACGAAACGCTGGCTGCTGATCGACAATGCGTCCTGAAACCAGACCGGAACGTGGTGGCTCTGGCTTTAGGAGTGGACACGGGCTGTCGGTGATGAGAGAACGCTGCCTGTTGGCGATGCGTCACGCTCGATTTCGGTGACGATGAGAAAACCGGAACGTGGTGTTTCCGGCCTTAGGAGCAGACACTGGCTGGCTGTTGGCGATGTACGAACGCTACCTGCATGGTGGCGACGCGTCGAGGAACCAGGGTCAACCTGGCCAGGCAGCTGGGCGCACAGCTCGGGCCCGTAGCCCGACGGCTGTTGCTCGCCTGCTGAAACCGAAGTCCGCAGACCCTGGGCAGGAGTTCAGGACCGGATGACTATACGGTCCCCTCGAGCGGGAACGTGACGATAGGAGGTCCCGGCCGGTTGAAGTCTTTGAGGATTGGGTCCCACGCCCGGCGGCCCATCTTCAGCGACTCGCTCGCTGGATTCCGTGCCGACCGGTTTTGCTCTCGCGATCTCCGACGACAGCGTAGCTCTGGCCGACTGGGTTGGTCCTACGTCACCTGGTGCCGCCGGTCCCCTACGACGACGACAGCGTAGCTCTGGCCGACTGGATTAGCCCTACGCCATCTTCTGTCGCCGACAAGAGCTCTCGCCAGTGGTGCTCCGTCCTCGGACTTCTGCAACCGTGTTCTTCTTTCCTGTCTTCTCCTTACTTCCGTCGCTCCCTGTCCCACCGCCTCGCTCTCTCCTTCCTCTCTCTCTATCTCTCTACCTTTTAATACTATCCTTTTAATTCCTTCTCTACCCCCATCCCTCGTGAGCTACTGTTGAGGTGTCCTCCCCCTGAGAGACAGTTACGGGGCTCACTTTTCTCTTGTCTTTTTTAAAATCACCCCCCCCCCCCCTATCTTCAGCGCCTGGTTCCGGTGACGACCTTCCCGCGCGTCCATCTTGCTCGTACTTCTCTTGCTCTGCGCTGCTCAGGCTTCTGCTTCCGCTCTGACCCACTTGTCCCGTCTTGATTGCAGATTCTTCAATTCGTGCTTCCCAGCCATTCGTCCTTGAAATATCCGTGTTTCTTTCCATTGGATGTCTTCTCTCCTGTTTTACTGACATCTCGCCGCGCGTCCTCGTCATAGAGTAACATAGTAAACGTTACTATATGTCATCGTGCTCTCGCTCTTTGTTTGTTTGTTTGTTTGTTTGTATCCTTTAATCCATGGCTCGTACCCACTCTGGGGGATTGGCCAAGAGAACAAATAGTCTCATATGAACGATAACTGCATTATTGCTTACAACGAAAAAAAAGGGGGGGGGGGGAGTTGTATAGTTAAGACAGTATGTTGGAAAAAAAGAAATAAACCAAAGATTTACATAGTGAGAAAAAAATCATTAACAAAGTAGATACTAATAGCTACAACTTGATTTTGGGAGCCGACCAGACAGCTGGTTTTGCCAAACCCGATTAATTTGGTATGTCACAGATTTATCCAGAATAGAAAATTACTTTTCGACATTTTTTTTAGTATTTGTTAACGAGGGATTTATGTTGGAAAACGTTTAGAGTCTTGAATAAAATTACACACCGCATCGAATGCATCTCTGTGACAATTTCCCAAAACAGAGGCACCAAAACTTAGAACATTTTCTGCGGTTAAATTTAAACCTAGCTTCGCAAATGGAATATCTAAATGTCGTTTCCTAATTAATGCATAGTTACGACATGAGCCAAAATAATGTTCAATAGTTTCTGATTCTTCGCAGAACGGACAAAGGGGGGAAAGTGTCAGACCAGCTCTGTGTAAATAAAAATTTAATGGGGGGACACGGCACCGGAATCTAGAAATTATAATTTCAAGTTTTTTTGACGGACTCCACTGGGCTTTCCATGGAAATTTGAGGTGCTGATAATCTGTCCATTGTGTGATATTTTCTAAACTATCTGTAAAAATAGCGAATTTCCTATATCTAACCCCTGATAAGTATTCTAACTCGGGAAGTACTGAAATTACTGGTCCATCGAGTGATGCTCGTGCCAAAGCATCTGCCAATTCCTTTAATTGTAATCCGCAGTGACCTGGGACCCAAACTAATTTGAGGAGTTTTAAATGCGGCGGTGCTAATGTGTAGAACGCTGCTAGGGCACGAGATTGTTCAGAGTTTGTCAAAGCTGCACACACCGAAAGTGAGTCTGTTAGGATGATTGCACTGGTCTCTGTCGTAGGAATTTTACGAAGGGCTAAAATAATAGCTACTAGCTCAGCTTCAAATATAGGAGTAAAATCTGGAAGCCTTACTGAAAAAGACCAGCCGAGGGAATCAGACGCAATTCCTACACCTGCCTTTTCATTGTTGACAGAAGCATCTGTAGCTATTACATTTTTTGTTGCTGCATGTACCAAGTAATCGTTTAATGTAGTGGTCAAAAATCTCAGAGATTGCAACTTGGCTTGTCGGGGGAAGATTTCATCGTACTCTATTCTAATGTTGATGGTAGAAAAATTAGTTTCAATTACTGTGCTAATGTGTACATTTATGCAATCCAGTTTCTTTTTAGCGAAAATTATCTGAGGGGTATGAAATTGAGGCCAATGTGCAAGAAAGAAAGAGTCAGGGTCGCTGATAAATGCGTACTCTGATCTTCGCGCCGGTAAACTGTAGAACTTTAAGAAGGTTTGAACCGTTAAAATGCGGAATCGACAGAGGAGTGTTGGCAATCGCGCTTCTTGATACAATACACTATTCGCCACGAACCTGGGAAGTCCCAGGCATATTCGCAGGGCTTCTCGCTCTAACAATACTAGCGTTTTAATTTTATAATCAGCGGCCCCCGAGAATAATACACAACCAAATTCCAATATTGGTCGCACATACATTTTATATATCATTAACATCGTGTGTCTGCGCAGCCCGTATTTTCTGTTGCTTAACCTGCGTAATAAACCTAACGCCCGTTGTGCCTTTGCTGTTATATATTCAATGTGTGGGCTCCAATTTAGTTTTTCATTATAAATCATTCCCAAGTACTTGACTGAATCTACTTGTGGAATAGGTTCTCGATTATACAATACAGAAATTGAAACTGTATCTGCTATAGGAAACACCAAGAGCGCACTTTTACTGATGTTCAATGACAATGAAATGGATTGCAACCAAATTTCTAGTGTATTAATATATCTTTGCAGTTTTTGATGTAGTGAGTAAATGTCGCTCTCTGCAGCGAAGAACGCGATATCATCTGCATAAATGTAGACAGTGACATCCTGAACAATTGGAATAGAGCTCATCAGTATATTGAATAATGCTGGAGATAGGACGGACCCTTGTGGAACACCACGTTTCTGTTTGAATTTATGCGAACAACAGCCATCCTTCACGCAATACAATTCCCTTGATTTTAGGAATTCCGCTATCCACTCAGTAATATACTGAGGAAACTTTAGACTCTGCAAGGTGGTCAGTAGAATAGAGTGCTCGACACTGTCGTACGCTTTAGCTATGTCGAGAGTTACTAATGCGGCGTACTGTTTCCTTTTACGAGCAAGCTGTATTCGACTCTCTAAATCCGCATGGGCGCACCAAATTGAGCATTCACAACGAAAGCCAATTTGATTTGGCTATATTATGACCTTATTCGTCATCCAGGAGTTTATTCGGCCCTTCAGGACCCTCTCTATGAGTTTCACCATGTTCGAAGTTAGCGAGATGGGTCTGATATTTTCTATGGTAAAACCTACTCCTTGCTTTTTTATTAATGGGATTACCTTAGATATTTTCCAGTCATACGGTATCCAGGCATTCTTTAAAGAGTAGTTTATGAGATTAATGACGTCGCCGGGGGATAGCTTGAATAAAATTTTAATCATAGGAACTGTGATTCCATCTGGACCAGGAGCTGACGATGGTAGATCTCTAATGACTTTTGATGCTTCAGACAGCGTTACGTTTTCGAAGTCAGTGCTTATGCTAGACTTTTGCCAGTTGAAAGCCATAATCGAAGAAAATCTAATTTCTAGACCTCTGCCAATTGACTCTAAAGAGTTCTTCGTTTCTTCCAATGATAGTTTTTCATAATTAGTATTTAATGTAGACGGCAGGATTTTGCGAGATCGCATATATTGAAATAAAGCTTTCTTACTTTTGGATTTCGAGAGAAAATCGAAATGTCTTTTATCATAATCTTCTTTAGCTTGGGCCACCGTGTGTTTAAATACAGCGGCAAGAAATTTATAATCTGCCCAGTTCTTAGGGGACTGATTATGTATTAGCTTCTTCCAAGCTGCCTGTCTTCGTCTGTGGTCTCGTGAACAGTTGGAATTCCACCAGGGGCTAGAGGGTATTCTCTTCGCCGATTTAACAGTAAATTCAGCGTTTTTGTATGCCCTTTTAATTACTGCGCTTATTTTCATAGCTTTAGTGTCATCTCCATCCTGAGAAGGAGCGTCTAAAGCAGTTTTTAGGTCGTGTTGAAATTTTGCATAATTTATATAGGTTCGAGCATGGAAGCATGATGGTTTGACGGGGCAAGCGATCTCGAATATTATTGGAAAGTGGTCACTGTTGGAGGCGCAATCAAGGGCCGTCCACGATGTACTAGCAATGGCCGAGCTTACAAAGCTTAAATCTAAGGCGGAGCGTGAATGACCTCGAATAAATGTGGGAGTTCTAGCGTTAAGGCACAATAAGTTGTTGTCTACCGACCAGTCCCACAACCGTTGTCCACACTGATCAGTTCTAAAACCCCAGCAGGTATGGTGAGAGTTGAAGTCACCAACTATAATTTTTTCTTTACAGCCTGAATTAGCAGCCATATCTAACAGTCTCGTGTCTTGAACGCCTACAGGAAAGTAGACGTTTATTAGCGAGAAAGGCAAGTATCCTGGCAAGGTAATATCTAACGCGAAAATTTCGCATTCAGAAGACATACATTTGTATGAGTTTTTGACTTTTAAACTAATTTTATTGTTTATAAAGAAAGCTAATCCTCCACCTTTGGATGGACGGTCCAGACGAAAGGTTTGGAAGTTGGGTAGGTGAAATACATGATTTGTGGATAGCCAAGTTTCTTGTAATGCAATAATAGCCGGATCGAATTTGGAAGACAGGTATAACAGATCTGTTATTGCTGAGTGAAGAGATCGGCAATTCCAATGTATAATTTTGAGAGACCCTATGATTTCGTTAAAATGGTTTCGGCAATCACCTTTTCTAAAATACTTTCTTTTAGAAAATCGGTTTTTGAAAGGTTGTCTTTCTGATATTTCTTGCTTTTTACATGTTTCGGCGAGCTAGGTTTTTTCGATGCAGGGGATCTAGAACGCTTTAGGCATTTGGGATCTATGTCCATATCTTGTGTGTCCTGAGAAGTTTCCTGTGCACCCTCGCTTTGCCTCTGAACGCCTTCTCCAGAGGGCTCTGTAGACTGTGCATCTGGTGGAGTTATCTCAGATTCTGCCTCACTTGCCGGGTGTGCAGACTCAGCATTTTTTACAGCCGTACTTATATCTATATGCGCTCCATAGACTTGTGCGATTTGGTTATTCACAATGTGTGACAGCGACTCACATAAGGTGGTAGCAAGGCGTTGCATAGCCTTATCCACAGCCTTCTCGATCATATCCGCAATAGATAGGGAAAAGGATGCTTCCATTGCTATGTTATGGCGGGCAGCTGCTCCTGCATACCCTTGAGTTCGGGCTTGGATTTCAGCAATGGCATCCTTTCGGGAGCATCGCCTTCTGTCTACGATTTCAAGTATTTGGATTTCACGTGCCTTGGCTGAGCAGTTTGGATTATCAGCGCAGTGTGCTTCATGGCAAAGACAGCACTTTTCTTCATTACTTTTACAGTCGTTTGAATTGTGCGTCTCACCACAAATTCTGCATCTAGGTACTGACCTGCACCCTTTCACTGTGTGCCCGTAACGCCAACACTTAATACACTGTAGGGGACGAGGTGATAGTGGCTCCACTCTGTATATTAAAGGCCACGCTTTGATTTCGGTTGGGCGATTCGACCCGGCAAATGTGGCAATCACGGACTCCGTTGGTACCTTGTTCTTGTCCACAACTCGACTACATCTATAGATAGCTATCACACCTGCTTCTGAAAACATATCTAATATCTCTGTTGGGGTCAAGTTGACATCGACACCCCGAACGAGGCCTTCGACGCAAGCTAGGTGAGGTGGAATGAATGCGCTCACCGGGTTGGTAGCAAATACCGAGCATTTTAGTAGGTCTCGAACACAGAGCTGGTCAGACGAGAAGCAAAGAATGCCCCCCTTGCCGAACTGCCTGACCTCTGTGATGCTTTGGTAGTGAGTTGTAGCGGCTCTCATCTCCGTCTGAATCATTTTTGGATTCTTCATCCGTATGATACCATCGTTGCTTGGGACCAGTGCCACAGGAACGGATGAGACGCCATTGCGTAAAAACAAGTCCACTGGTAATTCCTGCGAAGGAAGAGAAGCAGACCAGAGGAAAGCCCCTGGTCCAGGTGAGGAAAACGGCATCTGCCTGGTCGTACTATCTGAAAATACACTCGCTAATCAATAAGGACACTATAGAAACGCTTACGAAAAAAAAGAATAAATAAAATCAATCACAACTATTGAATTCTTGGCCAAACCCTCAGAGCAGGCAAACGTCAGTCGCTGTTCCGTTGTCCTTTACATCTTCACCATCGTTTTCTTCTACCTCGGCCACCATCTGCACGTTCTTCATTATTTTCCTGTTGCTCAATTTTTCAAGCCACGCACTTTAAACGCGCACTCCACTTATTACACAGACAAAATCCATATACTCTTCATTGAGGAAGTAAAAAATAATTGTATATGTGCTCACTTGGCAGTTTAGATCAGAATATAATTTTTCTGATGGGTAAAGACACTTAAATGGCACACATGCAGAAGGAGAGATGTCCAAGAACTCGAAGTGTCCGTAATCTTTACCAATATTGTCACGGGGTCGTGAAGTGGACAAAAGGAGCAGATTCGATCTTCAGATTAAACTGTTCATTCGGCCGAACTTCAAGCTTTATAATCCAGCTTTATCACTGTTCTTCGCGCCAGATCTGGAATAATTTCAAGTGTTCGCGTCTTGCGGGCTATCTTGACAAAACGATCTACAATGTTCGCGAACGTTCTCGAACAATGATGCGCAGTTCACGCTGAGCATTTCTGACCCAGGTTTTGATGGCAAAAACGAAATCAAATAAAAGTCAAAATATAAAACGCGCGCGGCAATATGCGTGATCCCAGCCGGAAGTCAACGGATTTTAAGTAATTCGAATCCAGCCAGACTGTAGTGCTGCGAACATTTTGTTTTACCTACACGTTGTTCATACGCTGTTGTTGTTTCCTAACAGACGCTTTCGGTGTCTTCATAATCGCAGTACACGACTCCAAATTAACACTTTTTGCAGCTGTCTGCTTACGTTTCCCCTATTGGTTGTCGCGATTAGTGTGGACAAGGAGCAACCCTTCTTTTTTTAGACCTTAAGATTAATTCGAATTGGCTCCAAGACATTTGTTTTCTGCCGCACTTCGTCATACCACCAATCACACAAAGCTCATGCTTGGTGAGCTTCGGGTGAGTTTACCATCAGACTTTGGTGTCTACACATCTAACATTAAAAAAGATGTATAGCGAAAGTTTTAAACCGTGCTCTGTAAATGTGTACATGTGTTATGTGTGACAAAATATGCTTTTATAATGCTACACGTCACTTCCAAACAAAATGCAATGAATGTGACGCCCATCATAGACAAATATATGGTGAAAAATACCGATAGTTCGAACACTTGCGAAATTTTCTCTTTGCTCTCGCCGCTATAAGAAAGGCCCATTTTTCCTACAGCGCAACGCTTTCTCTTATCATTGAACGGGTCGATCGCTGTCTCAAACATTCGCTGCAGCAGCTGGCGATAAGGTTTAGCCAGACGGTGACACTTCCTGACGGGAGTAGTCATAAGAACCATGTTCAGTGGATCTCTTGACTCCGCATAGTCGCGCCTTATCTCATTTGAAACGCAATAGTCGAGACCGCATAGGAAGCAGGCAAAACCGCGTTCAGCGGCACATTTGAGACACTCGGCTTGACGATCGAATACGAGGCGACTAGTTTTAGGGCGGCGGTTGAAGGCTCTCTTCAGTTTCAAGTCCAGAGAACGGTTTTCGTGCGAATATTCACCCGCGAGCATAGCGTCCAAACAACCATGTTTGAGAATACAAGGCTCTATCTTATTTTCATCCAGAGCTGCTTCCAGTTCTTCAAGCGTATCGACGATATCTGGCGGGACCTGCACACTAAGACGAGAGGTTAGTTTACTCCGGTAATAAGCGCTCAGAGGTAAAATGCCCAGCATCCAAGTGCCCAATATTATTTTACGCCTCAAACTACGCATGCTCGGTGCATGGTTTCTCATTTCTGTCTCAATGGGCGCAGAGGTGGCAAAAAAGGACGCAACCAGGAATGTTGCCGAGTCTAGCACTGTTTCCATGCTTGGGGCACTGCAATTCGCACAATCGCCCAGCGTAAGCGCTGCCCACGCGGCAACCATCGTGACTAGGAGAAAACCAAATGCGCTCTCAGACTGAGACAAAACGACGAAAAAATCAACGCCTATTCCGCGGTCATTTTTCGACACGTAGAATGTTTCGTAAGTGTACATTAAAGGGTGAGCATATGATACATAGCTGAAGGTCTGTTCCTCCATCTTTGCGGGCACGAGGAGGATGTCAGCATCACCCCAGATTATGGAACGGAAGGCAGTTATTAAATTCTCGTAATACTTATACAGCAGGGTCGAATTAATGACGTGAAGAGCGTGTAAAACTCGGATAAAAATATTCACTTCACAACTATTTCTTCCCTTATTAACGCTGTTGGTGATGCAAGCGATCACAACATTCTGTCCGCTAAACGCAGAGGGGAACCAAGTGCTGTGTTCTTTCTTAAGGTGTCCCTTCGTTTCAGCTGAGAACGTTGCCTCCTTAAAGGACAAACACTTCTTCCCTGCTTCGTGGAAAGGTGTCTTGTGAGACGTGCGCACGCACACTTCTGGCATCTGCCTTGACACGACAGTGGGTCCTAAACTCGAGTGATTGTGTTCGGTGGGAACGGTGATCCATTGCGTCATGTAATTCATGAACACGCCATTAGTAATGACCTTATTGCAGTTTGGCTGTTCCCGCGCAGAGTCAACAAATACGAATACTGCCGACTTCACGTTGAGGGCAACGTTCCGCCTTAGCAGGGCGTGCAGCTCTGAACATTCGCAGGACCACCACGTCGCCATTTTGGGAAACGCCTCCACTATTCGGAGCTGCTGCATCGTGGCTCTGCCGTTGGTCGAACAGGTCACGAAGGTCAAGTCGTCGTGATCGTCAATCCAGTACTGAAGTGGCGTTGAGCCGTTATCTGAACATTCATGCGAAGAGACGTTACCAATGTCACGTGTGCGCAAGCCAGCAGTACAAGGCGAAGTACAAGAACTGACACAGGGCTGCTCATGGCGGAAATCTAGAAGTAACGCCAGAAAACGTGGACAAATCGAAAAAGGAAAAAAAAAACGCCGAAAACTGTTGGGAAAACGATCACAAAACGAAATTAGCACTTCTTAGATAGTCAGATCTTTGGTCTTCCTAAGAATATCAAATCTGTAATAGGCAAAAAATTGCCGAATAACATAAAGCACTATAGCCCTCGACTAAAAGAAAATAAAAGAGACAAATATTTGAATTACGGTGCTCGAATAGCGTAGATGGCCCAATTAAGAAAAAAACCTAATCCCAGCAGAGAATGCAAATGTAACAAACCACTCCGATGCTCGATCAGAGTGAGCTACCGATCTGGCGAATCTCGGTGTATACCCAAAGCAGTTGCCTTCTTCGTTGTTCTTCGCCGGTTTCACTTGTCGACACAGTCCTTAAACAGTCTCACAACCAATCACTGGATACGCTCCATTGTCTCCCACGAGCTTGCCAACAAGACTACTTTTCGCACTAAACCTTTAGGATGTCCTTGACTCCACGCGTATTGCCGAAAATTCATCCATGGCAGGCTTCGAAGAGTCCAACTTTTCACCCTATCCATAAAATGCGTGCTCTCTAGGCTGTAGCAGAAAGACAACTCTCGTCTATACACCGAAGTATCGCATGCAGGTGAGAAGAGCAGCTTGAGGTAAAATTGGCGCGCACATATGCTGCAGAACTCTTGCGATGCGAGTGATTGCGTGAGATAGCAAGTCAACTATGGGGCAGGTTACCCGAAAAAAATGTGGCCTCAGTCAACAACAACACCGTCGGTTCTTGCTCATTCATTTATTTCAAAGGTTTGGTGATATCTTCTCCTGGTGTGCGAAGTGGTGAGGACGTCATGAATATAGCGCGTGACAAGTACTTTGTTTTTTTCGAGTATCTATTGTTTCATTTCGCTTGAGAACAATCTTCAGTATTCGCGGTCGCTATGTATAATGCGCATGTACAAGTGGCGGTTGGAACCGAAGAACTCGGAAGCGATCGAAAATCGCCCAACAAAAGAGTTCAACGAAGTGTTCGTTTAATAGGGCAGGACAAAGCGTGCACGGGAAATATCAAGCTGCAGTTTCGCGGGTGCGCCGTATAATCAAGAGAAATTTTCATTTGAATGAGGAGCACGTACTTTTTCTTTTTATTTTAATGTCTGTTTGCTTCCGAGGCCAGCTGAAGCAAAAGCACGCAATATGCAATAGTCTCTCAACAACAACGCAGCCAGATTCACACTCGACACTAATGAAGTTACATTACCAACGTTACAATAAGTTAATTACTCTTTTGTTGTAATGAATCATACAATAAACTACCTTTGTGCACCGGTAATTTAATAACGTTGCATTATTTCGAGCCATTTGTTTCAGCCATTTCGACGATAATCTTAAGTATTAATAATAATAATAATAATAATAATAATAATAATAATAATAATAATAATAATAATAATAATAATAATAATAATAATAATAATAATAATAATAATAATACCTTTTATTTCTTCAAATAAATGTTTTCGAAAAAAATATCGTGCTAATTTATTGCACTTAAAACAGTGAATTCCAAGAATATTACGGAAAGCAAAAAAAATGGTCACGTGGGGGCCGGGGCTTCCGATCGAATTTCGCAGATTGTCGTCTGTGTTATGTTTGTTTGATGTTGACACTTTTCCTTGTAGTTCTGTGAAATATGAATAACGAGTAGCCATTATATACTTCATCTACAGCATGCATATCTGGTGTTAAAAATATTTCCAGGCCACAGAAATTGTAAATTTTACGCAACAAAAAAAAAACGGAGTTGTGAGAAAATCATTTTGGTCCACATGGGGCAGCATTTATAATATGTACTGCTGCATTTAAAAACAGGCTTACATTTAAACCAAAATTGAATTATATTTAAACCGAAAGCAAATTAGTGGTTCTTGTACTATATGTAAATTTCAACACTAAACTTTTATTTCAAGCAAAAAAAAATTCTGAAGCACGTTGCTGGGCTATAGCTGGTTCGGATTCCTTGAAGCATAAATCAATCAATCAATCAATCAATCAATCAATCAAAAAGAAATTTTATTGCAGTGTAGAAAATGTGTACAGAAATATTTGGACCCGTAGCCTAAGCTGCTAGCGAAGGGTCCGACACAGAAACGTTGTAACAAAAAAAAAATAGTTGCCTTTTAGGAAAAAATAAAGAATTGTGAAAGCATCATACTTGAGTGATTTAGTGCTATACAACAAAAAGAAAAACAAAATAAAAGACAATGGTCACATAATACAGCAAACACACGTGAGAACAATTATTAGAATGCGAAAAATCTCAATAAAATGTCTGGTTAGCAAAAGAGTATCGTTTGCAGGAGATGTCGAAGCTTCTAGCGTATTTTGTTTCCAGAGGTAAATTTTTCCAAAGCTTATCACCATAAAAATGGATTAGCCTCTCAACGTATACATTTGAACAGCTAAGATAACCATTGCTGGCGTGTCACATATTTAGCGACGAATATGTAAAAAAAGGTGTGGGGAAGAAACGTGTTTGTGTTTATTATTTTATTTACTAAAGAGGAAATCTTGTAGCTGCGTACGTCTGTAAATGGCAGTATACGCAGTCTCTGAAATAGAGTACTCGAAGGATTACATCGTGACAAGGTCAGAGAAAACAAACACACATATATACACACACACGCACCCGACCTTACTTGCAACTAATTGTTTATTTGCGATCACACATGCTACTTGTACAATAACAATAGATCAATAAAACTGAGGCAACAACATGCAAATAGACAACACAGAGCACACGCAGCTGTCATCACTACTTGCTCACCTCCCTCTCGTTCGTCTCTCCTTTCTTGAATCTATCTATCTATCTATCTATCTATCTATCTATCTATCTATCTATCTATCTATCTATCTATCTATCTATCTATCTATCTATCTATCTATCTATCTATCTATCTATCTATCTATCTATCTATCTATCTATCTATCTATCTGTCTGTCTGTCTGTCTGTCTGTCTGTCTGTCTGTCTGTCTGTCTGTCTGTCTGTCTGTCTGTCTGTCTGTCTGTCTGTCTGTCTGTCTGTCTATCTATCTATCTATCTATCTATCTATCTATCTATCTATCTATCTATCTATCTATCTATCTATCTATCTATCTATCTATCTATCTATCTATCTATCTATCTATCTATCTATCTATCGATCTATCTATCTATCTATCTATCTATCTATCTATCTATCTATCTATATACTCCACTTAGGCCTGTGCGCTCTCGCGATCACTCCCTTAACTTGGCGTAAACCAAAATTTGTATGGGAGGGTAAGGCGGTTGAACGAATATGACGCGCTGGTCAAGACGTGAATAATGTCAAAATCCTGTTGCGTGCGTCATCAAATGACACTTTCCGCCAGACAGTGACACATACCTGCGGGCGGGTATGCGTCATAGCTATGCGGGTATGTGCTACAGGTGATTGACACTTATCACCTACCCAGGAACGACGTTCACGTGCTACTCGATGCCAAACAAGCAAATAAAGAGTGTTCCACACTCGCCGCCATGACTACTGGGCAGCGCTGAGTGACGCTCCCATGTTTAATGTACATATATACCCCATAAGACTGAAGGGGGGATAGCTGCCATGATAGCCGAGTTGCGGTAGATCTCGGACGCGTTATTTGGAGGTCGCAAGTTTGGTCCCTGTCCCAGCAAGTTATCTTCCCGTCCACTTTTATTTCTTCACATTCACATTACAAATACTTTTAATAACATCCCTCATATATATATTTTTCTTGACATGACTGTCTGTTAGATATACGTTAGATCTAGAAGTACGTTGTGCAAAGCCTGCCCTCATACCAGGGAGGACTCTGCAATAATTCATTATCGTTAGTGACAGATGAGAATATGTTCCACAATGTAGTGAATTTAGCCAGCAATAACAACCTTAGTCAAAATATGTGTGCCGGCTTACTGATAAAGATCCACCACGAAAAAGGCATACTGAAAAACACGAGGAAGAGGACGATGCCGCACGGAGTGCTGAATACAGAATGTTGACCATCCTTCAGACGCAGGTGCCTCAAGTGAACACCTGAAAAGAAATAGAAGATAAGTAGATGATTTTTATCTAATTTCTCGGTGTAGTATGCACCAGAACCATGACTGCAGATCTAGAATACAACAATACTAAGTCGGTTTGGTGATGGGAGGTCAAGGTGGTTTCACATTCACCTGTTATGTCCATGACGGTTCGATCCCATTAGACGAACTTCACCTGAGACAACATGAGCACATTTAAGGTGATGAATGTCAAATGCCTTGTACCGGTGTAAATGTGGGCATAAGTTGGGGACTGGCACGTGCACGAGTAGTTTAGCTGATATACTTGCGGAAGGAATAAAGGCTAAGTTTTGTGGAGTAATATTGATCACTGGTACGGGCGGAAGTCAACACATTTTCACTCAATGTCCCCTTGTATGAGGGTGACCAACCATGAAGTGTATTTGCAGTATACATACCGAAAACAGGCCACTGCTCTCGAGTCATTTTCTGTCCTACCCTCCCCCCTCTTTTTTTTATTGTGGTGTTACCGTGCATCTCAGCTGGCCCGTTTCGTCTTTCTCTATCCCTCTTCCAACGAAGCAATGGGCAGAGCAGTCAGAGAGCATAGCATGGAAGGTAAATATAATTGAGTTGATCGAAGCAGGCGAAAAACTTCGCTCAGAAGGTACGTAACCTAAGACATGGCCAGAAACACAAGCAGAAAGAGTACGTGTCGGGAGAGCACAAAAACAGGAACTTAAATGCAAGGCGCTTATTGCTGAACGAGAACTGCTATACATGCCCCGCACGTGGCGTCACTACCATCGCTCCGTCAGAGCGGCGGCCATTTTGGGTGACTCTCAGTCACTGCGCTACGCATCGTGTACTGTCAACTTGTTCGTCAAATTGAAGTTTTTGGAGAGTTTGTGAGACCTTTTTGGGCCATGACGATCGCTGCAAGAGGTGGACCACTTCTGTCCTGGTACTACAGTGACTTAATTTATTGGATCGGCGCGCATTCATTATGAAGAAAAGGGGCGAATGTGCGACGGAATCGATCCGCAGACGCTGCGACCACGCACCGACACGACGACGGACATCCACACACTGTCTGACGAGATGCACGGAGATATTGTGAACTGCTTGGTGTACTCTTCGAGCTTCGCGAGTATTCAGGGAATGAAAGACTTCCGGTCCCTTGAGGCGCACAATTATTCCACAAGGGGATTGGTCAAGAGCTTATCAATGAAGCGGCTTCAAGACGGAAAAGTGGTCCGGCTCGAGAAGGCAAGCGCAACGCCCACGCATTAAATGCTAAGTCACAATACCTTGCATGACCGACAGTGATATCTCGATGGCTGATGGTGTCCTACTGCTGCATGCGCGAGATTGCTGATTTCGAACCGTGGTTGCGACGACCGCATTTAGGAGGGTCATAAACACGAAAATACCGGAATGCTCGAATTTTGCATGCGCTTTAAGGAAGTCACTGTCATCCGGAGCACCACCCGGCCCCGAAAGCGTTTTTCACAACCTTCCTAATGCTGCTTTGAGCTGTCAAACGCTATAAATCCACAATGAAGTCAAAGTTTCAGCTGCATGGCTGAAGGCAGCTGTGGGCACTACCTGTCGAAAGTTTTGTAGCATCGGCTGTTGGTGCTCCTTGTTATCGTTATAACGCCTTGGACGTGTTACTGTTTTCTTGACCCATTGATTGTGGCACCCTTGTGCAGTGTTTTTGTTCATAAACGCACGAGGGACTTAACGTGACAGGCAACGTACCATTCTGCGTGAGAGTGCTATGAAATGACAATGCGAATGAGGCTTGTACATTTACCTGCTTGCTCTCATGCTAGCAGCACCTTATATAGGTACCATGGATTAGGTACCAATGATATATATAGGTACCAATAATTATATAGGTACCAATGATAGTCCATGGTACCATGGACTATCATTGGTACCTATATAATTATTGGTACCTATATATATCATTGGTACCTAAAACCAATAATTATATAGGTACCAATGATAGTCCATGGTACCATGGACTATCATCTATAAGTACCAATGATAGTCCATGGTACCATGGACTATCATTGCAGGTTAACCATTCTCAGAAATTAGGAGACCATTGACTGAAGGTGTGGGTGCCTTGCAAGGCAGATGGCATTGTTCTCACCACCCATTGCACGTGCAAGACAAGGGTAGGCGAAGCGTGCTGGTATATTGGAGCGTGGCTCTTTGCCGTGGAGACAGGTGTGAAAATGAAGGAGGATGTGACATGCACGGAAAAAGAAAATGCATGGCTGCCTGCACATGTTGAAAAGATGCAGTTTAGACGGCTTTAAGACGTAAGTTTCACGTCTCCGAAAACATGAAAAAGGCTTCTATATGGCAGATTAAGAAGTTTGCGGGTATAAATTGGCAGCAGCAAGCACAGGACCGGGTTAACTGGCGGAACATGGGAGAGGCCTTTGTCCTGCAGTGGACGTAGTCAGGCTGATGATGATGATGATGATGATGGCAGCCGAGCTGATGCCCAGAAGAGCAAGCAAAGGATGGACATCCCTTCACGCTCACCGGAGGAGCTACAGAATCTTTATTTTTCAATAAAGCAAGCGGGAACAGTACCTGCTACACTCTTTATATTGCCCCAGCATTGTGACGCATTCAAACAGCCTGAAGAAATGCAGGAAGCTGACTTCAGAAGTTTACTTAGCGAAAAATATGCAGCCTGCTCCTACGATCGATGCAGTTGTACAAAAGGCAGAGAGCTTTCTGTCGAGTTATGTGTTGATTGATGACACTGTAGAACGCGCTGAAGTTTCCAGAAAAGAGCAGAACAGCTCTCAGCAGTGGTTTCTGCACAAGGTCGGCAGAGTGACCAACTCAGTAGTGAAAAGGATATATGTCACACAAATGGGGACAAACCCATTTTGTGAAGTCCTAATCCACGACGTAGCTGCCACGCGCTTATTGTGGACTTGCACACGTCCACAATAAACCGTCATCGTCACCTTCGTGCAACAGCCCTCAGGCCTGACCGACCACCTGTCTTTGACCACTGGATTCGAAAACCTCAGCACTGCTCCGTACTGCAGGCTTTGTACTCGAAGCAAAAGTCGCAATTGTATTTTCTAATTAAACTTAAAAAAAAGAGCACAGGATTATTATTATTATTATTATTATTATTATTATTATTATTATTATTATTATTATTATTATTATTATTATTATTATTATTATTATTATTATTATTATTATTATTATTATTATTATTATAAGGAATAAGTGTGGTCGTAGTGAACCTTCGAAACCCAGTTTTATTCACCAACATCACAAGTCTTCTACCAAAATGCGACCTAGTTTCATCCTTCCTTGATGACAGCTCTCTAAAGGTCGTAGCACTTACAAAAACTTGGTTGTGCCCTAATGCCAGGGACAACGAATTGGTGTTTGATAAGGACTACACCATTTATAGGCGTGAACGCACACAAAGAAGAGGTGGAGGGGTACTGCTGGCCATTAAGAACGACATCGCATCATTCGTAATTGATACGTTTTCTGATCTGGAAATAATATGGGCAGCATGTACGGCTCACACCAAGAACATACTAATAGGCGTTTGCTATCGTCCACCCGATGCTAGTCCGCTATTCCAAGATGATTTGCGAAAGAGCATCTCAGCCGCAATTAAGAGATGTCGTACGGATCACGTGTACCATTTCGGTGACTTTAACTTACTCAATATCGACTGGCCCCCTTTATCATCGCCCTGCCAAATTTCAACTGATTTCATCAACCATTTGTTGGATTTCAACTTTTCACAAGTGGTAAATAAACCCACACGCGGTACTAATATTCTAGATTTGGTGCTAACCACCGCCCCTGATACGATAGGCACAATCGAATACTGCGATGGTTTTAGTGACCACAATGTCCTACAACTCGCCATACACAAACCGGTACCAAGTATTGGTTCCATGGCTTGATTGATATGTGGGGTTTAACGTCCCAAAACCACCATATGATTGTGAGAGACGCCGTAATGGAGGACTCCGGAAATTTCGTCCACCTGGGGTTCTTTAACGTGCACCCAAATCTGAGCACACGGGCCTACAACATTTCCGCCTCCATCGGAAATGCAGCCGCCGCAGCCGGGATTTGAACCCGCGACCTGCGGGTCAGCAGCCGAGTACCTTAGCCACTAGACCACAGCGGCGAGGCTTGGTTCCATGGCTACGAAGTTCATTCGTAACTAAAGTAAAGCGGACTACAGAGGCATGAACAATGAATTAGCGGTCTTCTTCCATCAGTCTTTTATACAATCTTTCTCTCTGCAGTCTGTGGCTAAAAATTGGCTTGCATTTAAGAACAAAATATCAGATTTAGTGGACAGGTATGTGCATCTTATCTCTATTGCTCACGATAACAAAAATCCCCGGTTCAGTTCATCACTACGCAAACTGCGAAATAAAAAGAAGCGGTTCTACACTGCAGCCAAACATTCATCCCGCGCGTCTTTCTGGGAAAGGTACAAGACATGCCTGAAAGAATATTCATCAGCTCTAAGTTCCGCCCAAAACAAGTACTATTCACATGACCTACCCTCCCTCTTGCGCTCAAACCCACGAAAGTTCTGGCATAGCATATCTCCTGTAAATGAATCGCGACAAATGTGTCTTTTCAATGACGACACCTCACTAACAGATGAGCAATGCTCACACGAGTTCAACAAATTTTTCTTGTCGGTATTTACTAAAGAAGATCACCTAAACGTGCATTATGTTCCAGATTTATGTTCCACATTTAGGTGACACCAATAACGGTCACTGAAGATGGAGTTGCGTGTCTCGTAAATAACCTTAATTTATCAACATCGACGGGTGCAGATAATTTAAACGTTAAGATATTGAAAAATACCCTACCGCTTTCAAGTGAAATACTGTGCAGAATATTTAATCAATCAAACCGGACAAGATAGGAAAGTTGCCAGGGTTATTCCGGTATTCAAAGATGGAAAGAAAATCAACCAGACAACTACCGCCCCATTTCCCTAACTTGCATTTCATGTAAAATGCTATAGAACACATAATTGCATCGCACATCTACAGCCATCTGGAGACTAGAATTTCTTTTTCATTAATCAGCATGTATTTTGTAAAAATATGTCGTGTGATACGCAATTGCTTGAAGTTACTACTGACTTGCACTTTAACATAGACAACAATTCACAAACCGATGGCATTTTTCTTGACTTTTCCTAAGCTTTTGACCAGGTGGCTCATTGTCGATTGTTTTCCAAATTAAATTCCTTCGGACTGGACTCTGCTAGTTTATCTTGGATTAGAAATTTCTTATCATCTCGCCAACAACTCACCGTAATTAATAACTGTGTCTTTCCCCTAGCTGATGTAACATCCGGAGTCCCTCAAGGTAGCGTTCTAGGCCCTTTACTCTTCCTTATTTACATTAATGGCCTGCCCAATAACATTTCCTCAAATAGTAGATTATTCGCTGATGACTGTATCCTTTATAGAAAAATAACATCTCCCGATGATCACCACATCCTGCAAAATGACATTAATCTTATAAATGTGCGGTGTCAAAAATGGCTCATGGTATTGAACTCTGTAAAATGTGAACTCATTTCTTTCACCTGCAAACAATCGAACTCTGATTTATCCTACGCCATTAACAACTCTGTCATATCTCGTCTTCAGTCATTCAAGTATAGGAATAAACTTGACTCACAATCTTTCATGGCACCCCCACATTTCCCCTCTCTGTGCTAAAGCACCACAAACGCTTGGATACACTCGTCGTAACCTTCGTAAATTGCCACCTAACATTCGCTAGTTAGCGTATTTTACCTTCACTCACCCGCAGTTAGAATTCGCGTCATATATTTGGTCCCCTTATCAAGATTACTTAATTACTAACTTAGAGCTTCTTCAAAACCGTGCCGCTCGTTTTATTACCGGAAATTACGGACGAAAATCCAGTATTACTAAAATAAAGCTCGAATTTTCGCTGCACCCTCTTCAGGTTCGCTGGTGTATTCCCCTTTTACGCCTGCTTCATGGATATGTTCAAAACACCAGGCCTCATTCTCTCCCTTTGAGAACCACACTGCGCATTTCTAGGTGACTATATAACCAGGGCAGTTTCGAAGGCATATTCGGCAATACAAAGGCGTTTAATTGTTCTGTGCTGCCACACGTCATCCAGCTTTGGAACGATCTCCCTGGTGATATCACTTCGATCACAAATCGCAAATCCTTTCACTACCGCCTACTCGAACATTTCTTGCTTACGTATATAGTTATTTCTAATTTATACTCTCTAGATGTGTCATCTTATGTTTTAAATTGTTTAACGGTGTATTATGTCACATTGTAGTATTGTAAATGCTGCCATTTTTTTTAATTTTTCAACGACTGACTGCTCATGTTAATTAAGTTCGTGTCCCGTGCACGCTCTTCCTTTGTTTAGTTTTTCTGCTGGGGTGTTACTCTTGTTTTTCTGGCAGTCGTTTACATCCCAGTGCACTTTCCAGATTGTATTGTTTTGATTTCATCTTTTTCTATATTTATCACATGTCATATTTTACCTTGTATCGCCCCCCTTACACAATGCTCCGATAAGGAGCCTGTAAGGTATTGTGAATAAATAAATAATGTTACAGTTCCGGCTGTACGCATGGTGGAAGATGTACGCGTAGCGCCGAGTTTAAGTCAACGAAAAGGGAAAATATGTGAAGTACTCTTGCGCAGCTTCCGTTCATTTTAACCGGGCGGCAAAAACTCGTGTTAAACTTCCCACTGATACCTGTGCACTGGTGGTCTGTTTCAGGTCAGGATGTTGCTGCGCAATGACGTGGGTGACCCCAAGGAAGAGATCACGTCAGTCCGCAATCATAGTGCCTATGAGGGCTTCCGCAATATCTAACGGGCAAGGGCAGAAAATGTGCCATGCCAAAATGCGAGTGTGTTTTTAGTTTCTCTTCCTCCCCATCTCTGCTTTATCTTTCACGGGATTTCCTAACCCTCGTCCACACTGCATTTTTTTTCGATGTATCTTTTCGACGAGTGTGGTCACTGAAAATGCCACAGATTTCAGGAAGCTCGAGACGGCATGCTTCAAGGAAACTCGATCTGCTGCCGAATTGTCTATTTACAATGGCCACAGATCTTTCAATTCGTGACATCACCCAAAGATGTCGGTTGGATCCCATGGGTTCGCGTGGCGAAAAATGCGATTTTTCATGAAGGCGCAAGTGTTTACATGTGACCTCTATGATAGACTTCGATTGAGATCAAAGACAAACAATGCTTCTTTTAAAGCACCCATAAAAATGAATTAATCGATTAAAACATCACGTTGGAAGCAGGTAACCGACCAAAGACTATATTGATAAGCGATTAACGATTAATCTATTAGAAGTCTTAATAGACCATCCCTATAGTGGTGACATTACCCCAAGCGTCAGCGTCCCTAATAGGATAATCCACACCAGATATAGCTATGCGTCCCCTGGCTTAACTCCGAGTTCCTCACTTGCACTCGCCCCTGTTGCGAATCCCACCGCTGATCACCAGTTGTTGTGATCCCGGGGTGCTGTGGTAGCGTGGTGTAGCTTCGGGTTGAGGAAACGAACGCTTACGAGATGGGGATACGAAAAACAAACAGGTTTATGGCACTATTTACAAATATTTACAGCATGAGGTTAAGAGTTCGCAAACCACGAACGTGGTGGTTGAACCTTTACTTGGTCCAGAGCAACGTCCCGCACTCGGCGGCGTCCTTATAAGCCCTGTCGGGCTCCTCCTTCTTGCGGGGAACACCAATCACACACACACAACAGGTGAAAGGTACGAGCAGGCACGGCGCACGTGAACATCCAATTTCGAGTCAAGATCACTGCACTTAAAGGTGGCGCCAGAGAGGCTCTTGCTCGTCGTGTATGTCGCTGGTCGAGGGGTCCCAAGCTTCGGACAGCAGACATCAAACGGTCCGCCAATCTGTCCGCTCAATTAGCAGGGCACTTTGTGGCAGCGGTCGCCGTTTCTTCAAAGGAATACGCTGTCTTTGTTGTCCCCTCTGGAACGGCTTACAGCTTCGTGGCGACATGACGTCTCATCCGCCGGCTAGCAGGGACAATAGCTGGCGGGCATAGGCATTCGGCGAATCGGCTTCTTATTTGAGGATTAAAAGAGCGCCGCTCCCCCGTCAGCCCTCGACGCTGGTTCCAAGAAAACCTGGGTTCCGGGCGTGGGAACGCGGCCCGGCTACGCTTCTCAGCGACAGCATGGCGCCTACCGATGGCGGTCATAACACCCCGCGCAAAGTCGCGGCCTGCCAACGGAAAGCCAGGACGCACATTGCATTTCCCTTTGCTCGGGTAGTGGTGTTCAATAACTCCAACATGCCGTGAGTACTAGCGTGATCTTAGCCCAAGTTCGGCGTCCAATCAGCAACGCTATCTGACTGTCACATCACTTTCTTTGGCTCCGCTCTCACCGGTAACTACTACAGATACCATAAGCGCCCGTGTCCACAAATGATAAACGTTAGTCATCGGGATGGAAATGTATGACAAAGTGTCAACGTTGATGCATACACGTTAAGCGGGGCTATAGTGGTCGAACATCGCTATAGACATTTCGCAAGCCCTCTTTTGTCAATATGTGGTGAGCCCTAAGTTCGTTCTGTAAAGACTATTTGTCCTTCCGTATTTTGCCGATTTCTATGGTGGAGGGATCAACCATGTTTATTACGATGTGCGACCTGTGTGCCTAGTGGACTTTGTCAGGTGGGTTGCAAGCATATTCTATAGGGTTGAGGATGAGGATTTATAGAAGCGACTTCTGCTTACCTCTTACCTCACACGTTTCCCTTAATATAGCAGGTGATGCCGAAAACAAGAATATGAAAACGCGAAAGCAAAGCGCAGCCGACTCATAAGTTGTGACCCTCACTGGTCGATGCAAAGGGCATTTGCAGAGCCCGCCGCCGACCAATATTGCAACGGCTGATGGTACTCGCCCTTTGTTCACAGATAAAGCAAGCACGCAAAGTCAGGCAGGCCACACCACGCGCTTTTTCATCCAGTCCATGGCCGTGCCTAGGGTGCCTTAATGTAGCCGTGCCCATAGATTGACATAATAGGAAATGGGGGGGGGGGGGAGCCAAACATACTCGCGTCGTGCATGCAATGTCTGTAGAACAGTCAGCGTCATTCTCGAAGCAGCATGCAAGTTGAGCCCGGCTTGCTCCGAGCGATACAGCGCGTCACAAGAAAGTGATAAAATCGGTCCCCGTGAACTTAAAGGGAACGAGTGCGCATCCCATTACGAAGATGGGAAAAACATCGAAATAGAAAAGGCTGTAAGACTAATACTAAACGAATATAATGTACAAGTAAGCGTTGCATGCTCGACGGCTAGGTCACTCTACCGCCGATCAAGAGGGTTCGATATAACGTACCGCTTCAAGCAAGTGAATAGAAAATAGAACGCTTGACTCACCATGAGTCGTCAGTATTTCACTACGCCGTCTGTTAGAACTCATTCTCTTGTTTTTCGGACGTTAAGCCAGTTAAGCGCCCAAATTTATGCATTCAAATGTTGGTGAACAAACGTCCAATCTAAGCGTACCGCGCTTAGGGCTGTTTACTACGATTGCGCTTGCCCGCTTTTGCAGAGCACACAGACCAGGCGGCCGTGACGTATTTTAGGCTTGCCAAATTGGGTGGGTTCGAAAGTGTAGCGCTTGATATTTGTAGCGGCATAAGTATGAGTTCTAAGTGCTTAAAAAAAAAGCTTTATTCATATGGGAAGCAACTATCGCAGGGGTTCAGCCCTCCTGAATATCAGATAATTACATTTAGGAGACTAAGTTTTGTTTTGGAAAACTGTAAACAGTAAAAATATTCGCGAACACCCAAAAATATGTACAAGGAAATGCGTGTCTAAAATTTGGCAGCCTTGACGTACTTCACAGGCTCCAATAAACACAGCCTTTGAGATCAGAAAATCTTACTTAGAGTGAATTTCGGTGTCTGGGTTGCATGTTATGATGCGGATATAAAAAGAGGGTGAGAAGACGCGGAAGTTAAGAGCGTTTTAGTTAAGACGCGTTCTTTTTGTCAGGCAACAACAGCAAATGTTTTGCTCTTGCTGCTTGAGAGGGGGCTTCTCAAGCTCACTCACTCTGCGCACGCTTTGACAGAAAGGTGTTGAACGTTTCTCCAAAGTAAAAAGCAGAAACCGTTCTCAGTGCCATGGTACGAGAACGTACTGGGGTCTTGACGCGTGGAAATAATAGACGGCACACGCCAGCTGTTGAAAAAAAAAAGATATGCAACTGGTGGAATTCGGAACAAAGCCGCCTACGCCGTTGACCCAATGTCTCCAGTAATTATAACTACACTGCTTTGAGCGACACTGCATTGTAGCGACACTGCTTTGTCAGAGGCCAGTTTACTGTGCGATGAATGTATGAAATGCACGTTAAAGAACACGAGTTGGTCGATATGTTTCCGGAGCACTTCACTATCTATATACGACGTCTCTCACAATCAAACTGTGCTTTTGGTACCTAAACCACGAACAACAACAACAACAACAACAACAACAACAACAACAACAACAACAACAACAACAACAACAACAACAACAACAACAACAATAATAATAATAATAATAATAATAATAATAATAATAATAATAATAATAATAATAATAATAATAAAATAACAATAATAATAATATAATAATAATATAGTAATAATAATACTAATGTTTTGAATTCATAAAATAACTGCGCAGAACTCGCACGCAGTGGTCCGTGATCATGGATGATGGCTGTTTGAAATACAATTAAGATACGCAAGACACATGATGTGTTAGCCAAAGCGCTCTTTCAAAGCTCTCCTTCTGATTTAGCAATTTCGTAATCATAGCAAACTTGCTAACCTGTGTGAAATAGCAATACCATATCTGGACCAATTCAAACAAAATTATTTAAGTAATAATTTTATATTTCACTGCCACATGTCAGAAAAATTATTTGTGACAGCTTTAGGCGACATGTTCAAATTGTTTTGGTTGTAGAAACAAAGCGTTGCAACAATTGAATACGTGTGCTTTCAATTAATGGCTGCGGACGTTACGAGTCTACCTTTTGGTTCCATAGTTGCGAGAGTTCAATGATAAAATAAGGCTCAAAATGTTTTTTTCTCTGTACATTTCACTGCCCCGTTTGCTCTAACATTCATGACAACAATCGTAATGACAGCACTACAAGCACTTGGAAATTGTTTTATGCTCGTCAAAATATGTGCAATGTTCCTGAACTCGTTCTAGCTATTTTCAAACAGCGCTCTCGCGCGCGGCTTGGCGTTCGTTGGCATTTGCGCGTGTCTTCGTGACGCACTACTTTTTGAATACGCGCTTCCTCGAACGTGACATCACCTCTCTTTTTTGATGACGTCACAAACAAATTTCACCAATAGCAGCGTTGTGGGCGAACGACGCAGCGTGCGGGCCTATGGGATTGCACGATGTCCGTGACGTAAAGTTTGTCGCGTTGCGATGGCTACGGGCGTCAGCGCCGTCAATGGCCAGGTGACTGAAGCAACCGGTCCGTTCGGATAGGCCTCGGTAAGTCCGCATTGCCACCGTTTTTCTGCGCTTTCTTCTCCGTATTGACGCTTGGTTAGTCGAACGCGACATTGGTGAACGACGTAAGAGCTGTGGATCTTGTCATGTACAACATATTGATGACAGTGGCGGTTTTGTTGTTAGGAACGAGAAATTAATGTGTGGTGCACCGCGCCGGTTCGTCTTTCCGGGCGACTGCGAAGCTATGGTGACGTGAACGCGATTGAATGGGATTTCGGCTATCTGCATTTCTGATGACCGCGACTTCATGTTTATTGAGTCGTCTGATCAACTAAGTGACTAATGGGCGAAGAATCGAAACTGGCGGGCGTTTCCACCATTTATGAGAGCAATGTCAAGCTAACGGTACTACAACCAGCAATACGCACGGCAAGGTTTCTCGCCGTACGACGTGTCCGCGGTCATTCAGCTTATCTGACGTTATTTATCGCCACAGCGTCATCCGTTCGCTTGCTCCTCCGGATGCGCGGAGGTCAGAGGTGCATGCCCATTCTTGGCGGGGGAAAAACCCCCGAAAAGTCGTCTCGTTCTTCGTGGCGTAGCCTGCCCGGGCATGCGATGGTCGGTCGTGTCGGTGATCAGCGGCGCGCGTTTGCGCAACAGTTACCCCTGGATCGGGTGAACTGAGCTCGCTTTCTTTTATCGTCGACGCCGCACCTAAACAGAGTCTTTTTACGGCGCTGCCTTTGAAATCGAGCCTCCGCAGGCAGCGGAGAGCGCTCGTTTTGTTTTTTTCTGTCGCTCCTGCATCGAGTTCCTGCGGCCGCCTTTGACGCGCCACACGTGAGAACTTGACGACTGAACTGTACGGCTACGCAGACGGTGCTTTGTGTTAATTGATTATTTCGTTGGTGGTACGAAGTTAAAGGCAAACAACGAGCGAGTCGATGGAAGGAGAGCTCGTGTGGAGAATAGACGCGACGGCGGCGATGTCTTTCTGCGTCATTTGGAGCCACATTCATCAACCGCGATTCATGCTGACGCCTCCTTTCTGTTGCGTTTCTTTTTTCACCCGCAGTGTCTGGATGAGGTCCCGCCGCGCAACTAGAGAATTTGGGCGCGTGCTTGATTTGACCCCTTTTTTTTGCGCGTAGTTAGCGAGCGTCGTCTCATACTTCCTCCCCATCCGCGAGTCTCTCTCATTCGTTCATTCATTCATTCTCGCGCAGCGCTCTACGGCGGACATGACTCGTGAGACGAAAGGAGTGCTGCCCCGAAAAAAAAAAATTAAGAAAGGAAAGCGAACTGGCACGGCCTTCGCGGTTTCTCTAATCCAGTCGTGAAACGAGGCAACCGCCTGGAATGACGCGAGTTTTGTGGAAGAGCCTGACGACTCCACTGCACGACATCGCCTCCCGTCTCTCGAGGCCTTTCATGCCGTGTCGTGACAGGCGTCGTTGCGTTTAGTTGCGGCGCATTTCGCAAACGGGAACCGAGTCCCTTGCCCGTGTGTCGTGGCCCACATATGTTATGTCGCGCTTCTTCTTCGGCTTAAAATAAAACAAACAGCGCGAAGACGGGCGGGCGTCTCTGCTCTCTTCTGGCGCGCGTCTTATCATCTTATTTGCCGAAGCACTCGACTCTTCGAGTGCTGTGCGGGTTTCCACCTTGTGTTCAACTGGAGAGGGCATCTCATGCGTACTGGGCCGATTGCCAACAGCTGCGCAATTTTATTTGTTGGGACGTGCTGCCTGCCAGGGGCATCTCGCAGCTGTGCAGCGCCCGTAACATATTCATAAGCGCTAATGCGTCAAAGATCCCCCTCCCCGTAAAAAGCCGGCCATCTTACACTGCGCCCACTCGCCGCTATAACAGCTGTCATTTTTGAAACAATACCTTCCTAAAATGCACCATGTTAACACGAAGGTCACCGTACGCCTTTTCTTTAAATATCTCTGACCTTGGAGCTGAATTGTCATGTTTACTTGAATCACCGAGCAACGGATGAGTTGAAAGAAGGAGGGTAGAAGGATGAGGAAGGAGGGAATGCAGAGAATGCGTTTAAAAATGCTGCCTCTTGATAACATACCAGCTGCCTTCATGCTGTTCTAAGAAGGCAGGAATACTCTGCCTTTTGTGCCGTAATGAAGCGCTGTGGTAACAGCATCTCAATTTAGCGGCTACTATGGCATTGTTCATATGCCATATTGTTATTGTCAGCATTGTTGCACCTTTGCTGATAACACGCTGTTGCAGAATGCATTTGCTGCCTGGAATTACAAAATTGTATTTGTAATAAGGCACGATTCGGCATAGCACACCCAAGTTTAGGTGGAAGTGAAGCTGCCAGGGGCTTATAAGCTGCTTGAAGCATCCTTTGTAGCAGTCCAAATCTGCTACCGTATTCATACTAGGGCGGCCGCAAAGGTTTTGTGGTCGGAATAGATGCGTAAGATTTTTATGAAGAATGTTTTAGGCCTAGAGCTCCGCCTCCATTTTATTTACTTCTGTGGCACGTCAGTGTCCAGAGGTGCCTGTTAGTCGGAATGTGGAGCTTGGTTCTAACGTTTCATTGGCATTTAAGCAACACTTGCTCTCCTAAAGACTTGGAAGACAAGGACTACAAAAGGTGTGCGTATCACTGGCATGTACGACATTTATGAGCAATTTGATAACACATTGCATTTTTTGTGCAACAGAAATCTCCGCATTTTATTGCTGGATGTTTGCCCCGTAGCATGGCTGAACGTCTTATCAGTGAGGTTGAAAGGAGAAAATTCTTTCCTATGGCAGGCAACCATTGCCTTGTGCAAATATGCTTAGATGATGGTGTTTTGGGCCATCTGAAAATACATTGCCAAATACATCTGAAATACATTGCCAACCTTTGCTTTGGGGAGCAAAGGTTGACAAAATACAGTAGACTCTCAGTATACGGAAATCTGATGAATGGACCTGCTGCTTAAAAGGAACAGGTGCTTCCGGCAAGATTGGTATTGTTCTTGTATTCTGTGCCCTTGTTCACCTCTCACTAAACGAAATACCTCTTAAATGTAACACATTTTCCCAGTCCTTTCAGACTACGTTTAATGAGATTCTCCTGTATTAACATTTAGAACAAACAAAGAAGGCAAGCAGAGCACTTCAAATTATCATTGTAGTCATTGCTTTTTCTGAGGCAATGACTATTTCAATTTGGGGTGCAGTGGAACTGCTTGCCTTAAAACAGACCTGGTCATAAGTTGGAACTTGGCCATATTTGAATAAACTTTCACGCATTTACAACCTGGCTTCTTTCCTGTAAGGTGCTTGTTCATCTTCATCAGCAAATCTTTCTCCAATTTATGACAATTCATTTAGGCTTTTTGTAGGGAAAGAGGAGTCACAGAGGCTAACCGCGTGGCTTCTGATTCACTACTCTACAGTAAGGCAGAATGTAGGGAATAGGTTCAGGGCAATTAAAAAAAAAGAAACAGTAAAGCAGAATAAATAGGGCATAAGTTAAGGGCAATTAAAAAAAAAATGAAAGACGAGAACACGTGTTACACACTGACACAATGGAGCTCTCATCGGGCAAGTGCGGAAAGTAACATCAGAAAACGTTTGAATGGAGCCCGATTCCTTTGAGATAGTCGTAATGAAAGCGAGGCAATGAATGCTTTGCAAACCATCGAGGTGTAAAAGCACTCTGTCAAATCAGATTTTTGGCAGAGGTATAGTTAAATTGAGGTGCGGCTGTGACTTCGAGGCAGCGTGTATAGCCGTAAATCAGTTAATAACAGGACTTTTTAAACAGCAATGTGAAGCGAATAGCCTGCAAAAAAAAACTGCTTTACTAAGGACAAACCTGGGAATGTGCGAAGCACTGGTGTTTCTTCTAGGAACACGTCAATAGCAACGAGAGAACAGCGTTATTCCATGGCTGGAGACAGTGTGTAAGACTATGTCCAGCACCCATCACAGAAACAGAACCTTTCCTTAGCCTATTCGCTGCCTTATTGGCCACCCATAAAAGCACTGCTGAAGTCATTTCGTGTGCGTGAACATATCATTTCACAGGCTTTTCCAGAGTGAATGTGCCGTCTTACTTGCCGCTTGCTTTACTGTGACAGGCTACAGTGGCAGGAGATGCCAACAGAGGCAGAGTGCAAAAGATGCTTCGCAACTAAAATATATCCGTATTGCAACTTGTCACCTTGATAAGCTGGTCAACATTCCACAAGTAATAACTTCTATCTGCACATCATTTCTGCTAGTATAGCAGTGATGAGATCTGTCACACGAACAAATCTAGCTTGAGGCATGCATTGTGCACTTCCCATCATTTGTAAGCTCTCGTTGTGCTGTCTATCAATCGCTGTGCTTTGTCAATGCTGTCAGCGCCATCTAACCTCGAGGCTAGAGCTCATGAAGTTAGTATCGGTGACCCGCGAATGAACGGATTGGCGGTGTTATATTCACTAGTCGATATATGAAGAGAGCATTGTTTCGGCAGTGACAGTCCGTCACATCACACAAGCACTGATATGACAATGAAATGAAGGAATAGAAGCTCCATCTTGATGTGACAGCTGACTCTTGGCATCAAGCATTCTTATCTACGTGCCGTCTATTTGAGACTCGCGTGCATGCTACTGCTCAAACACTTTGGTATCTTTTTCATACGACTTCCTTGCCATATTCATGTTTCTGTGTGGTTTTTTGAGCATAGTATTCAAGGCTGTCTTTTTATATTGTATATCAAATGTTCAGTGTTCATTGGAGGTGCTACTTGTTGCTGCCGTCAAGTCTGAGGTCTGTAAAATAATTGCAAGTTATGAAAATTGAGAAATTGACTAGCATTTCTCTGACTACATCAGTGCCCGTTTTAACATTCCTTCTTGCTTCCTTGATTGCTACTAGCTTTGTTTAAAGGTATAAGAAAGTAGCGAAAGGCCAAAGAAAAGTGCCTGAACTCTGCAGCTGAGGAGTTGATCAATTCATTAGCAGAATTTCACCTTAAAGCAATATTGGCAGAGCTCGTTAGAATTGTGATTATTTAAATAGAGTTCAAATTCTATGAACGCCAATATGGTGGTACTAATAGTAGTGACAGTTACAAGAGTGCCCTCTGGTATTTTAACAAAGGCTTGTTGCTGGTAAGAAGGTAAAGCATGGCAGCAATACAGAAAGCAGGACAAGTAGGATTAGATGCATACCTCAAATTTGCATTAAAAACAATCGGCACACTCGTGTGGGTAGAGAGGAAAGAGCACAAGTGCTAACGACTGAAAGTCATTAAGAAATACCCCCCAATAAAATAAAGAAAATGAGAATACTGGATTTGCCATTTCATCATGACATGGCAACTCGATTCATTCCCACAATTTTCGCAGCTGTCACAAACCCGTTACATAGCACTTTTCTTTATGACATCGTTTTATCCTTTTATAATACCTCTGGCAAGGCAGTTGTTTGTTAACCTTGGGGCTCAGTATGTTGGTACATCGTCACCATGGTTATAACACCTCTCTATTGCAATAACTAGACAGCAGCAGAGTTCTTCAATAAAACTTATCAAAAGCCTTTGGTGGCAGTTCAAATGTAAAACATTGTTGAAATTAGGGTTCGTAGGTTGAATATTGTATCGTAGGAATGGTGCTCTGCAAATGCGAACAGATTGCAGAACACACTGGCTTGCCAGCAGATTCATTTGAACATCATAACATCTGCCATAGACACTACATCAACTTAAACTGACACACAGCCTTGCATTGCTACTGCATGACATACACGCGAAAACTAAAACCAAGTACTTCATCACCGAGAATAAATAGATGATGTTCTAGTAGACTCCGAACCTTGGTATAGGATAGCTCCAGTTTTAGTAATTGGACATAACTCTGTTGTGTGTTGATTAATAAAGCGTAGCACTGTAGTTTTGTTAGAGTGCCTGCTATGCTATGTGCATTCAAGCTACACTTAAGTAATGGTCATACTGTCACAAAACGGCATTGTAATGTGGCTTTAATTGCCATCAAGCAAGCACTCTTGGCAGTGCCACAGTTTTCATGATCATTTGCAGCAGACTGCATGGATTTCGCAGCTTCTAAAATATAAGTTAGCAGCTTTTAAAATATTTTTTCAGCAGTTCTTTAAGCAAAGTCTGTCGTACTTTATAGCGCTGTTTACAAAATCTGTGCTAGATGCTACATCAACTTAAACTGATCAATTGTGCTGTCAAAATATCATTTGTGCATGTTTATTAGCCAGAAATATGAAAGCCACATATTTTAATTTGTATTATCGTGCCCCAGCATATTTTTCTTGTCACGCGTTCCCCATTAGTTGAATTTACTTGGGTCATTTGTATGCAGCAGATCTTTTTCTAGGCTATTAGACTGAGTCACAATCATTTTTCAACTCAACTATATCACTCTTATCAGCCAACTATTTTCAAACTTTTGTGCCCATTCAAGCCTGCTAAAATTTTGCTTGTGGTATGACTGGCCTAGTTTCAATTCTAGATCTACAGTCTACCTATTGAGTATTCAAAGTAACATCTTTTTGAACTACACCTGTAAGACTTCAGTGGGCTTGTGTCATGTACTTTGGCATCAAAGAATGCCAATTTAAAAGGAGTACATGTTCTAAAAATATTTTTGGGGTTATTTTTAATGTTAAGGACTCTCATGCTTTTTCAAGTAACATGTCTTCTTTTCTGTTAGCTTCCAAATAGTTGATAAGCACTCTTCTACTCTGAGCTTTCTCAAGATAAGACATGCTTATCTTGGGACAACGAGCTCTAAAATCAAACTGCTGTGCTGTAGTGCAGTATATAAAAAATGGAAAAGTAATAAACATGCAAGTTCATTAATAAGCTCACCTTCTGTACTAAGGTATAGAAAAATAAATTTCTTAAGAAAGTGAACCATTATGAAAGAATAAGTACTCCCAAAACCATACAACTTAATAGCGATGGGCACATTGCAAGTTTTTCACTTGCAGTTTGCGAAAATATGTTTAGGCATCTTCCAGGACCCTAAAATTCTTTTTCAGGCTTTTGAATCAATTTGCACTTCATTACCTTCGTACCTTTCCTGAAACCTTTCCCGAAATCAAGACAGTGTACTATAGTGTGCCCTCAAACAGCTGCCGTTACTGTAGTTGTGCTTCATTACTACTTTTTTAGCAAAGTAAGCCAGGATTCACAAGTATAGGCTTGAATTGGCAGCTTTTCATTATTGCCCCCGTTTCTTATTGGCTTGCTTGGTCCAAGGAGGCACAAGTCTCTGACACGAGTCGAAAAATGAGGCACTTTCTACCATGTGACAACAGCTGACTCGTAGGGACGTAGTCTTCAGGCTGACTGCCGGTGCAATGCCTTTTTTTTTATCATGTATTGTTGCCACAGCAAACGTAGTGCTTGTTCCAGCAGCTGTTTTGCAAACAGCTGGAATTTCTTGCTGCTTAAAGGGTGCTTGCTCATTCCATGTAGCGTGTTTCTGTGAAGGCTGCTGTGTTTCGTGTTCGTGTGAACCTCGGGAATATGGTGTGGTGATTAACTCTGTCTCTCTGAATTGCAGACGATTTCCCGAGCTTCATAGAATGTACGTCAGTTTGCTCACCAAAGGTAAGTTGGCATCCCACCGTAATTATGAATTCTGAGTAAATTGAATTCTAGGGGTTTCCATGTACTACAAACAATGTGAACATGAGGCACTGTGTTGTGGGGGACCACAGAATAATGTCGACTACCTGGAGTTCTCTTGCGTGACACTAAATGTAAGCACAAGCATGATTCTGCATTTAGCTTTGGCGTAAATGTGGCAGCCATGACTCTGAATCAAATGCGAGGAGAGCATAGTGTGCTGCATATATGAACAAAGCAAGAAAAAGAAATAGTTTCCCACACTTTTCAAGAAAACATATGGTCTAGCATGAAGCAGTGAAGATAAGTGATGATAGTGTTTGCGATACACCCAACACGCTGGTAATTGGTGCCTCATACTAACTGGGTCGATATGGCCAAGTCTCAAGAGTCGTAACAGAAAAACAGAAAGAAATAGAGCTTTAGTAGAGGTTTTTGAGAATGAAGTCACGCAGATTTGCTGGCACCATTTGTAATGAACTATTCTCGACGAGTGCTTAAAATTTTGGAAGCTGAGTTAGCTTCTTCATGCAACTCTTGTATATACACAAAAGGCTCTGGTCAATTGTGAAGCTCGGGAAATGCTGAAATGTTTTATTCTGACACTTAACTTCCATACGGTGCACTCTAATGTTCACAGACGTGTTGTCAGGCTACAATATTATCTGCGGACTTCACATGCCGATATCGTGAGTTGAGATGACATCGGGTGCCGAAACGTACAAAATGTCCTCTTGCACATCACCAATGGAGACATGAAGCAAGCGGCATGATATCTTGTGCAAGCTCATGACAAGACCCCATGATGTCTTCGAGAACCCTGGACACGGTGTGGGTGATCGGTGCATCAGCAAGAAGCTAATTTCATGTAGTGGTTGCGGGATATGGTAGACACTGTAACAGGCTTTTAAAAACGAGTAATTAATATTTTATTGAGTATTCACACGTGCCAAGACATTTTATATTAAGGGCTTGGCTTTTATATTGATGCAAATTAGCAACAAAAAATTTTCACGTTTGTGCCCTTTAAACGAAAACGCAAGCGGGCTGGATAATGAAAATTGCTTGATAATTGCTCGAAAACAAAATACACTGTAAATCTTGTAAGCAGTCTCCAGATGAAGAAGTTGTTTAGAGGCACTGCATTTCTCAGTACTTCAGTCAAGTTTATTGTACCGTACTACTTCACTTGATCCTGGCTGCAGTAGTCGCTCTTCGATGGAGGCCCAACAGTAGAAGTCCATGTACTGCGTGACGTTAGTGCACATTAGAGAACACCAGATGTTTGAAATTTCCAGTGCCCTTCACTATGTTGTGCCTTGAAATGATCCTGTCGTTTTCACCAGATGATACTGTGGTAAATTCTCAGATGTTATCATTAGGTGCACTGTTTTGAAGTATACTTCAAAGAGGGAAGTAGGATAGAGTGGAAAATGTTTGTTGTCTACGTGCAGGGCTGTGTGAAAGCTACTTCCCTCCGACCTGTGTGGCGAGCCAGCTGCAGAGGCTGCCAGACAGTGGTTCACTCGGCCACCACCATGGCTGCAGGTCAAGGGAGCACCACGCCCCGTGAAGTCAACCCTGCTAGGGAGCACCCCCTGGAAAGGTAATACTACCTCCTCCAAGGAAAAAGTGCCTGCTTCTCAAGCATAGCTTGCATCTCCTCGCAAGTGTCGTAGGCGTTGTAGATGCGACTGGGAAGAAACCTGACACTCACAAGTGCAAAGAAATGCACCCCTCGAAGGTGCTCTGGTCGCTTGCGTATTTTTGTCCACAGTCATCCAATAACTAATGCTCTCTCGATTGTAGACTTGTACGCAATCAGCATTTCAGATGCGGCCATCTGATCTTTCATTTAATTGATTTGTGGTTTCATGTTGCCACATTTGACTGTTGGGGCCTGGGTGGCCATCGTCACCTGTGGTAACGGAAGTGTCGCACAGTATTGCACGTGAGTGAAGGTCCAATTTCTGGCTTGGAGGAAGGAAGAAGTTTCGAGGGAGCGTTGCGCAATGTGTTGTAAAGAAAGAAATGGAGTGAGCCACGCATGCAGACAAGAATCTTTGCTTGGCATCGTTTTTCTAATAGCGTAAGCTCTTTCTTTTTTTTTTTTTCACGGAACAAGCAAAACTAGCAAAGCTGTGTGAGTAAGTCAGCCTTTTGCAGTGCGGGAAAAAGAAACTCTTGTTGTGAGAGGGAACTAGGCAAGTCAGAAAAAATGCGATAACTAAAGTAGGGCGGTGGTCCTGCTTTGAAGTTTTCATGCCAGCTCACCGGATCTGTGGCGACAGTTAAATGCAGCAAAGGTGAATTCCCCTTCCTTTTGCGGTAACAAACGCTAGTAACTGCCTGCATTTTGTTTTAAATACATAACATACCAGTAGAATAAACATTTGGCACAGCAATGACCAAGTGCATAGCAATGCATATTTCAGAAACATCCTGTTCTCATTTCTAATGAATTGAAATTGGGAAAACATGTTTGTCAACATACAAAATGCATAGTAGATTTCAACGGCATCTACACGGGCCCTGTAAAATTTTAGCCTGTAAAGATGGGTAACATTGAAATCTGAAGTGCCCAGATGTATGGGATGTTTTGAGAGCTCTGACTGCAGCGTTTGACCGTCATGATTCGCCGCGGTGCCTGCCCGGGGAAAACTAAGAAAAGTCTGGTTTGCGAAGCGCGACTGGTACTCGCGCAGGGTGACGCCTGATGGACTGTCCCTTGGAGGAGGCGTTGCCAACGAGGGCTTCAGCCGCACCCCGTCGGAGGCCCTGTTTGCCGTGGTGCCAGCGGCGAGCACCCCCGACGGCAGTCTCTACTCGGAGAGTGCCACCCTGCTCAATGGGCAGCTGCCGCGTCTCACCACCCTCGAGGGCAAGCCCCGCCCCGAGCTTTTGGACGAGGAGGACACCGCCTGCCCGCCGAACAAGGTCGGTTCACACTACATTTTCGGTGTTTGCTGCTCGGTTTATAAAAAGAAAGCATCGCCAAGAACAGAAGAACAGCACATGTTCATATTATCTTTGTTTTCTTACTTGTTTGTTTATATTGTACTGTTCTTTAGCAATGGATCCAGGCCAATTGTTTCACATGTAAGTGCTATTGTTTTTTGTCGCACCACATTTCATACAATTTTTTGTTCGGGTGTGAGAAGTCATGCTAGAAAGATCTACAATGGTACAAAGATCTGCCTTTAATTGACCTTGACATTGAAGGATAAAATGCATTTAAGAAAGGTTACAATGCGCACATCTGTGTGGCCTGTAACATTACTAAGCTTTTATACCAGCTAGCCCACCGAGTTATTCTCGTGAGAAAATGTGCACTTGCTGGCAAGCAAAAATAGTGTAGTCGATGAATAAGTGACATCTCAGAAAACAGTGCAGTTGAACTTTTTTATAAGAGGCATGCACTGGGGAGCTATTCTTGTCTTTTATATGAGGTGTCTCTTAAAAGCAGGGTACCACGCACCTCCCTCAATAGAAAAGTATAGAACAGGTGCAGCTTGCCGGTACAGTGGAACCCCGATTATATAACTTTGAGGGGACCACGCAAAAGCGCCGTATAACCTGGGCAACGTATAATCGAAAAACTAAGATTACTGAACGTGACACTCAGCCTTGCCCGAAAGATGGGTACAGACTGCCTGAATAAGCCCACAGCACGACCATGTGCCTCTGCAATGAGGGTAGATTGAATTATTGTTGCCAGTGGTAGCTAAAGGCAGCAATAATTAGTTGAAGAAGGTGTGAGTGAATCTTCATTGTCAGCCTTAAAAACAATCAAATCCAACGCACTTTCTTTCTACCGACAGATAGAGTCCGAAAATTGCCTGTGCGTGAAAACAAAACCGAAACCGTGTTGCCGTGAACCTCCCATCAGGAGAGTCAAGACGCAGTGCCACCGCTATCACATAATGGTGACGGACAACAAGTTTATGTACGATGCGTTCGTGCGCGACTGAACTGTGCGGGTTGCAATTTGTTGCCTCGTGAAGTGCAACTAGTGGTGTTCGCTGTTGTTATGAATGTTGACGTCAAGTGAAAGTAATTTTGCATGGCGAAAGCACCTGCGTTGTGCTCCAGTGCGTGCGCAAACCAGTGACTGCTGGTGTGACAGAGGCAGGAGATCAGCCATATGTCAAACAAGAATTGTTTCCACGGGCTGAAAATTGGAAAATATCAGCTTTTTGGTCGGCTGAACCTACTCTATGTGGATGGAGCTTGACTAGGTAACGACCCCGGATACGTATGCATGCGATTGAGGCGTATGTAGATGTGCATGAACTTTTCATTCGGTGAAGATGACTATACTTTTCCTGTAGTCCTCCTTGCGGTACGGAAGTTCATATTTTGCACTCCTGAATATTTGGTCGACAAGTGATTCGAGTAAAAGAGTTTTTTTTTTCTTTCGACTGAATCTGAAAGTCATCGTAAGATGTGGAGTCAGCGTAAAACTGTGTCGTATTACCAAGGTTTTCAATACATTGTTTCTATGCGGGCTTTGCCAGGACCGAACCGACTCGTCGTAAAATGCAGGTTGTCGCAAAAACGGGGAATGTATGATCGAGGTTCCACTGTACTTACCTACAAAGCAGAAACCTGGACTCTTACAAAGAGGGTTCAGTTTAAATTGAGGAGGACGCAGCGAGCAATGGAAAGGAAAATGATAGGTGTAACCTTAAGGGACAAGGAGAGGGCAGAGTGGGTGAGGGAACAAACCGGGGTTAAGGACATTATAGCTGAAGTCAAAAAGAAGAAATGGACATGGGCCGGGCACGTAGCGCGTAACAGAATAACCACTGGTGATGAAGGGTAACTGGCTGGATTCCCAGGAAACGCAAGCGGGTGAGGGGGAGACAGGAAGTTAGGTGGACAGGTGTGATAATAAATTTGTCGGTATAAAGTGACAGCAGTAAGCACAGGACGGAGATGACTGGCGGAACATGGGAGAGGCTTATATTCTGCAGTGGGCGTAGTCAGGCTGATAATGATGATGATGACTGCATATGTATTTTGTTATCAACTCCTACTTTAATATAGGCACACTGGTGTCACTTACACCCGTTTTTCTACTACATTAGTGTGTTTTAAAAAGGGGTTCAACTGTACACATAGTCTTTTCGTGGTTGAACAATAACGCTAACTGTGAAGCACACAATGCGGTCTTTTTAGACGAGAGCTGTGGTGAGCATACAGTATCAAAAATGTGTTGAAAAGGTCAGATTGAGGTAGAGCAGAATAGAGTGGGGGCTATTGTCACATAGAGCAGAGTAGCCAAAGTTATCAGTATTGAGCTCTTTATTGGGCAGAGCTGTGATCAGTAATAGAAACACTTGTTAATTTTCGTTACGCACACAGCGTAGTTATAGCCAAGAGAATCGGCAGTAACATCCAAGTTTCTGTATAGAAGTCTGTCTTGCATCGAGCTGTAACTTTGTAGAACTTGTTAGCAAGGGAATAAGGCTTGCTGGAAAAACATAAGCACATGTGTTTGTCTGTCTGTGCATGGTGTGGATGTTAATTGGCTGCTTGTTTTCTCTCCAGGTGGCGCTTGGCGGCAGTGATCGACCACTGTCTCCTAGCGGAGCCATCTGCTTGGACCTTGTGGCCGACGTATCTGCCGATGCCGCCGAAGAAGAGACTGCCATCACCAAAGAACGACTTCGCGTTGTAGCAATTCAGGTGCGGGCTGTGCTACTCAGAAACAGCGGCAGCTTGAAGGCTTGAAAACGACTTAAGAGGCAGTGGTTGTCAATAGGTTCTGTAGGCAAAAGAAAAAAAAACTTGTAGCACCCTTTATGCACTCACCTAAGATGACTCGAAAGCAAAAGCGAGAAGCAAAAGCCACTTTGTCATCATTGTTCGAGCTCGAGAGGTCGCATGAGTTTTGTTCTGCACGCTGTGTTTACAGGGGCAAAGCTTCTTCTTCTTTTTTTTGTTCTCCTTTTAAACTAACCTGGATAGACCCATACCTTGATATAATGAACCCAGATATAATATTGAATTATTGGTTACAACAAAGTAAATGAACAGCTCTGTCATAGATAGTGCTACAAACATATGTTTAAAATGATTTTTAGCATATAACGAAATATTTTTGTGGCAGGTGTGATTTTGTGATAATGAGGTTCGAGTGTATGACGAAATATCGGTTCTACCAAAGTAAGTAAATAGATATATGGTTAGGAATGTGCCTTTTGTAACAAATTTTTGGATATAACAGTTATTTTCATGTTATATGCAACTTCATTATAGTGAGATTTTAGTGTATATGCACCACATTTCTTCAAGCAGTCCTTTCTAAATTTTAATTCAGTAGTGTCAACCGAGTCTCCAGTTGTTTCATCTCACTCTCTACAACAGAATTGGAGCTGGTTTTGTTTGGAAGTTGCACACAGTCTGTTGCTTCTGTGCAGGTTTTTGTTCCGTTTCTGACGGCCGGCTTTGGTACGGTCGGTGCCGGCCTGGTGCTGGATGCAGTGCAGCAGTGGCCGGCGTTTGAGCACGTCACCGAGCTGTTCATCCTGGTGCCAGCTCTGCTGGGCCTCAAAGGCAACCTGGAGATGACGTTGGCCGCCCGCCTCTCGACGCAGGCCAACCTGGGCAACATGGACACCGCTGCCGAATGCGCGGCCATGGCCGCCGGCAACATGGCCCTCATCCAGGTGTGACACTTGTTGCCTGCAAGCATGCTGTGTCTTTGGAATTACACCATGCTGTACAGTATAACCTCAGTACAATGGATCTGCTTACAACAGACATTCAGATACTATATACCAATCGGCAGCATAATGCCGACCTCTTGATTTGTTACATAGATAGAGATTCGTTTACTACGGATTCTGGTACAACTGACATTTGGATGTAATTGACTAAAATGTGAGGCCAGCAAGGTGGTCAGGACTTCCTTACAATGGACTTTTCTACCACAGACATCCTAAATTCTAAAACTTCCGACTTCAAACATCGCTTGGCATACTTTTGGAGCGGGAATAGCGCCGCGGATATCGACGTATCAATTTAGGAACGAAGGCTGCCTATCTCCGTTCTGTTAATGATTAGTTATGCCTAGCTACAATGACGAAAAACCAGTGCACAGCGTGCTTGGCTTTGTGTGTTGCACCCTGACGCGCAAATCGCTGGCCGCTACTACCGCTGTTCTGGGCAGTCGGTGGGTGGCGAGCTTGACTGGAATCTGCTACTGATGCGCAAGATGCCTATTTGTATTTCTTCGAACCAGCTGCCGATGCAGTTTTGCTTGCGAAAAAGCACATTACAGTTTCTTCGCATTCGCATATCCGCAAGTGCTACGATCTTGTCCGCCAAGTTCAAGCCAGAGTTAGGCCTAGCCATGACTTCTAGCAGAAGGCGCAGCTGTGACGTTCATGGCCGCAGTGCTCAATGTTTCAATGTACAACATGCTCAATCCCAAGTACAAAGATTTGTCCCGTGGTGGTCTTCGTCACACAGTCTGAAGCGCTGATAAGCGGAACCTTCCTGTCAACGTGTCAACGCTATGACACTGGGTTCGAGATGCACATGTACAATGTTCGCAACAAATATGGCATGCGATCGTAATCTGATTACTGAACTTCTGCTTGCAGTTGCGTCAACTAAGGCGTAATTGTATCCTGAATTATCATCGACCTATGAACATAGAATGAGTGCAAAAGCGTCACTAAGTAGCGTGATTTTAGACTGCCGTGCCCTCGCGACGCACAAGATGCAGACGACGCTATCTCAGATGCATATCTCAGAACGAGCATCAGACCAGTGAGGCTTGCTGGAGCAACATGGCAGAAGCAGCGACTCGGAAGTCTCGAAATGAATTTTGAACATCTGCTTTTTGAACACCGAAGGCTATACGAAATACACTGAACCTCATTATAACAAAGTTGCACCTTTCAGAAAAACAAGTTCGTTATATCCGAAAATTTGTTGTAAAGGTTTTAAAGGTTTAGTCCTAACACTATATCTATTACATGACTATTTTTCATTCACTTCGTTATAACCAATATTTCATTATATACGGTTTAATTATATCGAGATTTGAGTGTACTCTTACGATGAGCCTAAAGTGGTGGTGGGCAGTTGTGCCAATGCCAAGTTATATTTTTTTCAATGCGTTTTTTTTTTTGTGGCTTTCACAATAATTCCCACCACCTCGGCGGGCGCAAAATTTTTTTTTACAGCACTTCTACTTAGTTTTCAGCAAAGATATTTAGAAATCAGATAGAAAAATGGCTGCAGAAACAGAGGATGTGATTCTCAAAACAATTTTTTTATGTCCCATCATAATTCTCTCTGGGTTTAACAGAACCATTCAGCATTTTCATAAAGGTCTGCTGTAACATTAGTTGGATTTTACATACTTTAACGAACTCCTAACTATGGAGGTCTATCGTAATGAGATTATACTGTGCATGAAAAAAATCGATAAACAGGGTTTGTATGCTCGAGCCAACATTTCGGCGAGTGGACATGTCTTCAAGACCAAAAGTTAACCTCGAAGAAAAGTCTTGTTGAAGCATCAGCTCTAGCACTCAACCTCTGCCTATGGATGGCTTTCTTTGCAAGCTTCCATCTTCCACTTTCTGCTGTTTTATGGATTTATGATGGTAAAGTTCTTTCATGGCTTTTGCCAGGAAGGGAAGGCCTATGTGCATGCATAAAAATGCTTGGGTCACAAGGGCTGATTTTTGTCTCTTATAGGCCCAGTAAACAGGCTCCGACTTTACATTTGCACCCCATGCTCCCCCTCCAAACAAGCTCGTCAATTCGTACAGTAGACCGCAGCAATCACATTTTCCAAGTACAGCACTGCGCACCTTGCAGACCCTCTACTTTGAAACACAATTCCCGCGCCTCTTTTCGTGCGGAGTTAGACTTGTCACACGCTACAATCCCATTCTCTCTTCTCTCGTTCCGACGAAAGCGCTGGAAGCTAAGCAGGGAGGGATGGGAGGAGCAAACAAAAAACATCATGCTCGCATCATGACCTTGAGCACTTTTCTTTCTTTTTTTTTTTCATCGTATACGTGGCCTCTTCAGTGCGACCGTGTGTGCACGCGTTGACACATGATGGCCTTTCGTGGCGATTTCTGTAACAACCGAGTGCGTTATGTTCAATTCAGCCAATGGCTGATAGATGGGTCATCTACGTCTGATTTTTGGGCATATTCTGGGATTTGTTGAGGGAAGAGAAAGCAATTTTTAGCTGACTGATAATTTATTGCGAATTCTAGGTCGTGTGCTGCGCTATAACATTTGGCTCACATGTTCTCGGAAGTCTTTACTACTGAACGGCAGCGCTTCCTGACCATGCTCAAAAAGTGTTGCAGAGACCCTTTAAGAGTGAGCATTAGGTGACTCAAATGGCGATTTTAATTTGGTGCAACCGTGATTTTCTCTCTCTGTGTGCTGCAGTGCCAGGCGACAGTGGTGGCGTTCCTAGCGTCCCTGTTTGCCGTCCTAATGGGATACCTTACCGAAAGCCACTTTGACTCGGCTCAGGCAGTCATGCTGTGTGCCAGCAGCATGGTCACGGCCAGCGTGGCTAGCCTCTTGCTCGGTGAGTGCTCAGCTTTGTTTGCTATGACTACCGAGAAGTCTATTATAAGACTGCAAATTTCCCCTTGGTAACATGCCATAGAGTAAACCACCACCCCTTCACGATGTGCATTTGCATAGTCGCTCCCACAACCTACCCAACAGATTTCTTGCTGAAAAACTATCACGGACTTTTTGTGCAGCATGTTGACCTCTCTCTAGTTTAGAGAAGTAGATGTCGTCCTGGTTCTTGTATCAAGGTTGAGTTGGTTAATGTTTAGGAATGCGTCTGCCTTTCTTTTCGAGTGGTGATTTTAAATCGTTACTTGCCTGAATCATCCACAACAGTTCCAAATTTATAGTGATGAAAATGCTCGCGTTTAGATACGACAAACCTTATGGAGCACGCTGGGTCACTGTGGAATCAATAAAGAAAAAAATTGCCCATAGTTGTCATTCTGCCTAATGTGAATTCTGAACCCAGCTGTTTAGGTGTTTTGATTTTGTGATAGGCTGGGGCACGACTGCCCTGCTAACTGGAAGACCGTGGAAGGCAGTGCGTGGGTGTGTTCCACGAGAGGTGCCGCAGACAGGCCTTTGTCCAAGCAGCGCCTCATTTCCATATGTGGCATCGGTGGACGCTCTCCTTACATAACGTTAGTGATGACTCCATCAGCGACTACACGAGGTCATTCACTGTTGTGGTGTCATGCAACCTTTCTTCTCACCACAGTTGTTTCCTTCTCTTCACCGCTCTCCTAGCCCTTGCACATTCGCTTTGTTGGTCCCACTGATCCATTTAACGTAGGAACGGGTGCCTTAGAGCTGGGCCCTGAAAAGTTATGAAGGTTACAAACATATTAAGAAAAAGGAACGTGATAACAGCACATGCTGTTCATGGACACTGGTGTTTAGGGTTATGGTAGAATGCTAGGCTACTGTGACATGTCTGCACGCGGAAGCTCTAATGACAAATAAATTTTCTGAAGCTATCTGCTATGTTGTAATCTAGACGACTCCCACCTTCCAGTCATACTTAGAAAAAGCAGACATTATTGGCCATCAAAGCCACAATATGTAAGTTTTCCTTGCTTTTAAATGAATTGCTACTAACTTCAATGAAAAACCTTTGCTAGGAGTTTTTGTGCAAATTCTAATTGCAAGGTTTATTTTTGTGAAGACGTGTCGGAGAGTCTTCAGGATGCCCTTGCATTTTTGAGGGCCACCAAGGCCTCCCCAGGTGTATCTGAGAAATGATCTGGAAAACAACCTTCGCCTTGTCTTCCTTCCGTTTTTTAGGATCCCTGATGGTAGGTGTGGTGATACTGGCTCGCAAGTGGCACCTTAATCCGGATAACGTGGCCACTCCCATCGCTGCATCGCTCGGAGACCTCACCACCTTGGCTCTGCTCGCAGGTGTCAGCAGCCTACTCTTCCATCAAATCAGTGAGTGCTGGCATTTGCTCTTTCAATCACCTTTTGCAATAAAAAACAGATACAAATTTATGCTCGTGGCAGTGTCTACAGTTGGATACAATGTAAATTGTATACGCCTATAGACATTCTGCTACAATGGATAATGGCTAATCGCCATTTTAGCAGATGCAACCACATCGAAGCTGTTCACCTGCCCTATGCTCGGACCATAGCTCATTTGTCTTCTATTTCCGTGAGCATGACAAAGGACGGACGCTTTGCAGCCAGCACCATGCAAAACTCCAGCTTGATACTCTTCATAGAGTTGTTGTGAAACGTGGGCTATGTTTAATTGTTGACCACCATGTAAAAGCCCTAAACAGTGGTCTTTGAGGCATTTCAAAATAAAATTAATAAATGCCATGAGAAGTGTTGATGACCGAAGTGTTACTGCTCATAGCCTCAACGACTAAATACACTAAAATCTCTTTACAGTCGATCCCAGATATATCAAACTTAGGTATATAGAATGATTGGCTATATTGAACAGTCGAGAAATCCCCTTGAACTTCCCATGCAAAAGTATGGGACCGGTGCACTCGTATATAGAACTCCCCACAACGCGACATCTGCTGTTAGTCCTGAGAACGAACACTATCATCGCTCCGGTCGCGGCGATGTGACCTCACGGCGAGGACTCGCCTTCTCCGCCACCGCTTGTCTCCTTTACTGCGTCCTGTGCTCGCCGCGTACCCACTCTTTAGCGATACGTTGATGATATCTCCTCAATTGCGTGATGCAGATTTCTCAAGATACAAAGTGAAAGGTTTCATAACTAGTGAAGCTTACGGAGGCTGTAAAAAGTTTGCATAATTTAGCTTAGGATAGGCAGACTCCTGTCCGAACAACAGAGTTTCTACGAAAATTGTTGTTTTTGTTGCGTTAGCCAAGAAATGGGTGCTATGGGAAAATAGACTGAGTGGTGCGAACGTGTTTACTACTAAGCATAGACTCCGGGATGGAAACATGTGCGTGCCGAAATATCGCAAATGAAATTAGCATGTTTGCAATTATCTGTATACATTATGCTTTACTGTAAAAGTTGCGTATGCATCTGCGAATAATCTAAATGATTTGAAAGAATGGAGCTTTCTCCAATGGGAGACAACATGAATCTGACTGTCATAAGCACAAACTTCACATATTCAGAAAATAAACCAAATTGTACTGCCACACATAAAGATTTCGGAAGTTTTTGGATATGTCCGTTTTCTCGGATCGTATACAGTAGAATCTCGATACGATTACGGCTGATACGAAATTTGGGGTGATACGAATTTTTTTGTGTTCCCGACCAAGGCTTATTAATTTACTATGTGATAGAGTATGGTTGTTACGAACTGATTTTTTTACCTGAGTCATTTGATACGAATAAACGCCACCCCACCGACGGCAGAGAAAGTAAGCAGCGTGCACGCATGCGCTCAAATGCTTGCTGCGCCCCCGGTTTGGCACGTTGCTAGCGCCGCCTGCAAGCGGCGGGGGACAGATTCCAAGATCTGCGCGATCTCGGACGCCGGAGTGCGCCACTGTGCCTTTTGCTTTCACTTTAATGCTTTTCATGGCACTGGCGACAGTGGAAACACAAATCCAATCCACTGATTGTTTTGCTTGGTGGTGGGTGTTCTCTGGTGCGGACACGTGGTTGCTGTAGTGCAGCGGCTGTCGACACTGTTTCCCAGTCGAGCACACGTATTTGCTTTGTTGTGCCTTTTTGCGGAGTCGCAGCAAGCCATGTCTCGCAAGCGGAAGGCTCTGTCTTTTAAGGAGAAACTGCGCATTCTTCGAAAGGTCGATGAGGATCTGAAAAGAAAATGCACGGAGTTGGCTAAGGAGCTAGGCCTCGCTACGTCGACATTCAGTACAATTGTTGGGCAGCGGGGCACAGTAATGAAAAATGTGCTTTCATTCAGCGTCAACGTGAAGCAAGCGAAAACAGTCCAACACGTGAAACTTGAAGCTTTATTGACTTGGTTCAAGGAGGTTACTGCAGCAGGTGTGAACATTGCCGGCAAAGTTTTGAGTGAAAAAGCCGACGAGGTGGCACTTGCTCTGCACATCGACTGATTCCAGGCCTCAGGTGGGTGGCTGCATCGTTTTAAGACAAGACACGGTCCCGTGTACAAAAGCGTCTGTGGGGAAGCCAAGAAGGCTGACGAGACCGTTGTTAGTGACTGGCTCGCGAAGCTGGAGTCTCTTATCCTGGGGTATAAGCCTCGCGATGTTTTTATTGCAGATAAGGCAGGCCTGTTTTTTAATCTTCAACCCGAGAAGAGCCTTTGCTTAAAAGGTGAAGTGTGCCAAGGAGGCAAAAGAAGCAAAGAAAGAATAACGGTTCTGTGCTGTAACGCCGATGGGTGGGAAAAACTTAAGTTGACCATAGTTGGAAAATTTCAGAAGCCTTGGTGTTTCAAGCGCGAGAACAATTCGCCATGCGTTTATCGCGCAAACAAAAAAGCGTGGATGATGGATGATGGCGGCCCTTTTCGAAGAATTTCTTTCTCTCCTTGACAGAAGAATGGCCTGCAAGAATCGGAAGATTGTTCTGATTCTTGACCAGTGCGCTGCCCACCCGAAGCAAGTGACGCTTCAAAACATCAAGCTGGTTTTTTTGCCCGCAAACACGACGACACACTTGCAACTGCTTGACGCTGGGATTATAAAAAACGTTAAGCACCATTTCAAGAGCCTTCTTGTGCGCCGACTCTTTGCCCAAAATCGACAGAAAAGACAAAGGTAACCTGCGAATAAGCCTTTTGGACGCCATTCATTTTATCTAAATGGCTTGGGATAGAGTAACGTCGACTGCCATTGCGAACTGCTTTGATAAATGCGGCTTTTTTAGGATTCCCGAAGAGGTGCCAGAGGTCCTTTCAGACGATAGTTATAGCGAGATAAAAACAACGACACAGAGACAAGAGGGACACGAAGGACATGAGCGCTCGTGTCCTTCGTGTCCTTCTTGTCTCTGTGTCATTGTTTTTATCTCGCGCTATAACTATCCTCATGCCATACCAACTAGCCCAAGCTGCCACACAGTCCTTTCAGAGTCGGAGAAGCCCATTGAGGGTTGGGAGTGCCTTGATGCCAGGTGTTCGGCTCACGACTTTTGCACGGCGGATGACGATCTTGCCACTTGTGGTGCGCGCACAGTGGAAGATATTGTCAACGAGGCCACGAGTGAGGTTGCCGAATCCAGCGAAGATGGGGAGGAAATAGACAAGTGCAACGGTGAAGGACCACCACCGGCCGCTGAAACTCCGCACGTGCTCGACGTCCTGAGGCGTGCTATGACTGCTGAAGAAATCAGTGACGACACCTGCACGCATTTTTACGTATTCCAGAAAAGTCTGTTGAGTGACTTGACAAAAGAAAAAAGCACAAAGACATCATAGATTTTTTCTCCAAAAAATAATTTTTTTTTCGAGTGCCGAAAATGAGTTTGCCTCCGACTCAGTGTTAATTTGGCTAATTTTGCACGTGTTCCGATGATACGAATTGTCGGCCATTACAAATATTTTTTTGTGACCCCGCCAGATTCGTATCATCGAAATTCTACTGTATACCGTATTTACTCCATTCTACCGCGCCCTCGATTGTAACGCGCACCCGATTTCCACCGCAAAAAAAAAAAAAAACCTAAGACATCAATTGCAATGCAACGCGCACTCCATTTCTCTTGCTGGCCCGCACGATCACACCACTCGAAAAAACGACTCCTTTCGGGAGCGTCTTCCATTTAAATAGGTACGGGCGAAGCTTGTGCCCATCTGACCTGTAACAGAGCATTGCCGTCACTGTAGTTTTACCGTGGACCGATGTCAGCACGCGAACTTGCTTCACCCCCTTCTTCTCGACGGTTGTGGTGCCAGGCATGTCGAAGTAAAGAAGCGTCTGATCGGCATTCCCGATTTGCCCAAGCAGGTAGCCGTTGTTGCGCCGCAAGTTTAGGACGAACCTCTGAAAACTGTGAAGCTTTTCATCGTACTCCTCCGCAAAACTTTTCGCATATACATGTTCCCCTTCGGAGGGAAAAGACTTTCCTCTTCATAAAGTTAGTTAGCTAGCACCTGCTCGCTTTAAACTGGCTCTGCATTAGACCTTTTCTAAGACTAATTGCATAGCCCGCACTAGGAGCAGTTCTGTTGTCACGGGCCGCTGTGCCGCTCGCTGCTCAAGCACATACTCGCCGAGCAGCTCTTTAATTTGCGGAAACCGACCCTGCTGTGGTCCACTGAAGCCTTTCCGTGAATCTTTGCTGTCGACAATCTTCTGCTTTTGTTTCTGCCGGTCCTGCACGCACGTTTCGGGAACTCCGAACGACCGCGATGCGGCCCGATTTCCGTCCGTTTCTGCACACGCGATGACTTTTCTTTTAAAAGCGGCATCGTGGTGCACTCGAGTTTTGGGAGTCGGCCCTTCCACGCCGTCGATTCTAATGCACTACTAGGTAGATGACGAACTCCTCAGCACACGTACGAAGTGCTGCACATGGGAAACACATAGGCAGAAATGGCCGACGCGCCATGCCGACGCACGTAGGGGGCGGCCATTTTGGATTTGCCGATGGCAATAGATTGACCGTAATCTTTTTGTTCGTACTCGATTCTAACACGCATGCGATTTATGAACTCGCTTAAGCGGAAAAAAGTTGCGCGTTAGATTCGAGTAATTACAGTACTGTTGATGTCACATTTTCCCGGACTCTCGAGGGACCGCGAGAACATCTGGAAAATCGGACAGTCCGAAGAAACGAATGCACATGAAGACACAGCTTTTTTGTAGGTATTTTTCGCTTACGGAGAGGGTAACGGCTGGAGTACAAGATTACTATTGCAATTCAGCCACTGCATCGTTTAGGTGGCTCTGAAAAAAGCTCTTTATAAATAAATTTTAAAAAATTCGATGTGGCTGGTGCTATCTCAGAGGTCAGCACTTGGGCGCAAAGAAGTCGCCTATTTTCTTTTGCACGGAGTTCCACTTGGCCCGCTATGATGTCTGCCTCGATTTCAGTCAACGCCATGCTGCCGCTGTACACCGATGACAGTGTCATTAGTGCTCACGTCAACTCCAAGCTCGTTGGCTGTGTAGGAGATGGCTCTTCGTTTTGGTGTCAGAGTTGTCGGAATTCTTCGTAACTTGACGAATGATTTCATCAACGGTCAAGTCTGCACATAGCTCAAGTTCTTTGTCAGCGTTGGCTAAACCCTCAAAAGTTATCCCGGCTGGAATCGACACGCCAGCAGCGTGCAGATCGTCGAAGGCAACATCCGCGGATGGCAGTTCGTCACACACACTGTCCACTTGGGGTGAGATGGCCGTCTCGGTGTCGAGTGTGAAGCCCGTGTGGCGAGAACAGTTCCGCAGAGTCTCTTGCGTTACCGCCTTTCACGATTCCGTTAGCATGCCAACGGCAGACCTGAGGTCAACAGCGCAGCTTTTCCCATCGTGAGCCTACGAGGGGGCTTTGTGCACTTCGAAGGCGCAGACGAAGACCAAGGAGCACTTGGTGCCATTGCTATAAACGGTGAATGTATTCAATTAAAAGCGCAGCACAAAACAGTTAGGAACTTGGTGGATGCTGAAGGTCGGGAAACGTGATCACGAAAGATAGCGAGCAGCAGCAAACGATCAACCGCAGACGTGATCGCAGAACTGACATAACACGTGAACAAACACAGTGAGGTTTGGCTTGGCCAAGCCGCTAAGCTACGGCTGGCACCGGATTGACACGTGCGGTTTCGTGGTTACGGCAGCCGCGGCGGTTGGCGACGTGAGGATATGAAAACAACCAAAATGGCGGCGTCGGTGCCGACTTTGGGTTGGCAGTTAACAGTAAAAAGTCTGGGAAATCAGATGCGGAAGGCTATAAGCATCCAGAACTTCGGACTTTTTTTATAGATTGACTCTATGGGGAACTTGACGGTGCCACAGATGAGTCTGGAAAATCGGGCATGTTCAGAATTTCGGGTGTCCAGGAAATCGGACGTTGACTGTACATGTTTCTTCTCAACAGTTGCCAGGGATTGTGTAGCCGTGAACCCTGATGGAGTCAAATGCTGGGATGATCTACCGCCGCGTCATAAGCAGGAATGTTCACTTCACTCGGCCCGCGAGCACCGCTGATAGCAAGGATTCGAACACAAACGCCAGGAAGTCGAAATGAACATTTTCTATGGCACAGTCAGTGACGTGGCCCAAGTATTGACTGGTCTTTTACGACATGTACATGTACAGGTAGTCAGCTGCAAAGAAAATAATTTATGAGGTGGATATCTAAATTGGTAGTTCCGAGTGCAAAAGCACCGTTGCTACATTCTGCACGAAGATAGAATCTGACAGTACTGAGAATTTCCACACAAACCTAAACCGTACTTAACCTCAATAATTTTGATGAAGTGAAGCTCCAAAATTATTGCAAGAGAAACATGAGACTGAAGAACGGGTTGAGTGAGCAAGTAGACAAGAAAAACGGACAACAGCGGTGGTGGTATTTGAGGGCGATTGCATACGATATATTTTGTGACACTTGATAATGCAAGCGAGCGCGTATCTTGGCCCCCCAACGAAAGCAGTGTCTGTAGATACATGTATTCTTCCAATACAAATAACCCTAGAAGACGGTAAACCCTCATATCTTCTATAGGAATAACCCATGAACGCCTCAACCTAATGATGTAAATATTGTATTGCGTCTCAAGATCACATGATTATGTGCCGATGAGTGTTGTATTCAAGCAGATATGTGTGTTTTTGCTTTTCACACTCGTCGGAATGAGGCTGCCGTGGCCAGGAATGTAATCAAGCATCAGGGTTAGCAGTGTGACACAGACATTTTCACCCTTTTCACATTGCCTACATTCTAGTGCGCGAGTTTGCCGAAGCAAAAGTAAACATTTATTGTTTTACCAGGAAAATTACTGATTCTGTTTTCATCATATCGAACGCTGCACCACGCCGAAGCCCAGAAAGTGAATTTTTCGTAACAAGTATTAATCAATTTTTGGCTGCGTTCCAGCAAGTTCCGATCCCTTTTCACGCACAGGTGACGAAAAAGCAGTGTTATTTATTCGCACTGATCGTGTTCATTGCACGGTGCTTGCAAGTGCACCGGTATGTTTGGTTTGCAATCTGCAGGTCTTAATGTGAGGCCGTAGTGATTTTCAAGAACACCGAGTGTCGAGAACACCAAAATGAGAATGTGAAGTGACTCAGCGATCTCGTTGCAATGTTCGCATTCTCTTCCTTGTTTGTTAGTGCACACTGGCATGCGATGAGCATGCGAGCTCGAAAAGCATGGCCTTCGAGATGTGCAACCTAGTGACGTATTTTTAGTGTTTTCCATTTTAAAAGCATGTCTCGGCGGAGGCTACGTTTTTTCTAACTTTTCACACCAAAGCAGCTGATAGCAGCAGCTCCAGCTACAAAGTCACAAGTGACATCGATATCGCCAACATGTTGACAGTGGGAACCATAGAGTTAATATACTTCCTCTAGAGGAAAAGCTCCCCATAGGGCTCATTCATTAAAACCTATAATCGCTTGTGTGCCACCATGATGGAACGATACCAGCTTTCGGGTGACGTCCACTCGCAGTCGCCACTGCTTGTTGCTATAACCCCTGGCATGTTTTTTTGTTTCATGGATCTCTGTTGCATCACAGTAAGAGACTGCCACATACAGTCAAGCTCATGGCAACAAAAACGTGGACAACGAATATACAACTCACCTGGAGCGCGAAGAACCCGGCGCGATCGGCTGCAAGGCCACGCTTTCAAATTTTGACACGGTACCAGGATTGTGGCGCCATGTAGTTATAAAAACTTGCAATCGCTTTTTTCATGCGCCTTAAATTGCATACATAATGGCCATTGTATCTTTCCTAGAAATGGTTGATACAAACATCACGCGGTTTTCATCCACTTACCGTATTTACTCGATTCTACCGCGCCCTCGATTGTAACGCGCACCCGGTTTCCACGAAGAAAAAAAAAAAGAAAGTAAGTAATCGATTGCGATGCGCACCCATTTTTCTCGTTGGCCCGCACGATCGCACCACTAGAAAAAATGACTCCTTTCGGGAGCGTCTTCCATTTAAATATGAGGTACGGGGAAAGCTTGTGCCCATCTGACATGTAACAGAGCATTGCCGTCACTGTAGTTTTACCGTGGACCGATGTCAGCACGCGAACTTGCTTCGCTCCCTTCTTCTCGACAGTTGTGGTGCCAGGCATATCGAAGAGGCGTCTGATCGGCATTCCCGATTTGCCCAAGCAGCTAGTCGTTGTTGTGCCGCAAGTTTAGGACGAACCTCTTAAAACTGTGAGGCTTTTCATCGTACTCCTCCGGAAACTTTTCGAATATGCCCGTTCGCCTTCGAAGGGAAAAGTCTTTCCTCTTCATAAAGTTAGTTAGCCAGCACCTGCTCGCTTTAAACTAGGCTTCAGCATTAGCCCTTTTTCTAAGGCTAACTGCATAACCCGCCCTTGGAGCAGTTCTGTCGTCACGGGCCGCTGTGGCGCTCGCTGCTCAAGCGCATACTCGCTGAGCAGCTCTTCAATTTGCGGAAACCGACCCTGCTGTGGTCCACTGAAGCCTTTGCGTTAAGCTTTGCTGTCGACAATCTTCTGCTTTTGTTTCCGCCAGTCCCGCACGCACGTTTCGGGAACTCCTAACGATCGCGATGTGGCCTGATTTCCGTCTGTTTCTGCACACGCGATGACTTTTCTTTTAAAAGTGGCATCATGGTGCACTCGAGTTTTTGGAGTCGGCCCTTCTATGCCGTCGATGCTAATGCACTGCGAGATGACGAACTCCTCAGCACACGTACGAAGTGCCGCACATGGCAAACAGATAGGCAGAAATGGCCGACGCGCCATGCGGACGCGCGGGCAGCACGTAAGGGGCGGCCATTTTGGAAATACCGATGTGAATAGAATGACCGTATTCATTTTTTTTCGTACTTGATTCTAACGCGCATGCGATTCATGAACTAGCTTAACCGGAAAAAAGGTGCACGTCAGATTCAAGTAGTTACGGTATATTATGTGTGTTCGTGAACATTCTTGTTTATGATTTTACTGCGAGAATTTGAGTGCTTTAAACTGCCATATTTAGCGCTTTTCCGTAATGGCAACAATGGCAACGTTCAAGATGTCAGCGCTTTGGGGGGTTATAGCTTTTTTGATTCAACTTTTCTTCTGAAGTCTGTATATTAACTCTATGGTGGGAACTCTGCGTTGTCTTTTGCACCTTGTGAACTTGTGTACTTCTCACCTTGTTTCTGATAAATCCTTATTCAGGAGTTGAACAGAACGTTGACCCGCACGTAGCAATAAAAATCATGGCTGACGCGTAGAGCGCGTCAAGCAAAGCACTGTTATAAACGGACATCGGTAGTTTACGGCATGCCAGTTTCAGCAAAGCACCATTCAAAAGCCTGACATCGGCAGCATTGACCCAAGGAATGCAAAGAATAAATGTCAGGGTCCCAGCAGAAATCGGACTTCAGCATTCTGCGTGGCAAGCAAGCATTTTGCCACAGAGCCACGCCAGGTTTGGAACTACTTTTCAAGTGGACCATAATATTCGGCAAACGTGAATTGTGGCTGCAGTGCTGACTACTCAATGTTATAAGCATTACATACGTACAGTAAAAGCTCGCTAATTCAAATCGCAAGGGGAAGCCGCCTCAGTTCGAATTAACGAAAGTTCGAACTAACGAAAGTGAAGAACAACAATAGTACACTGCGAGTAGGGCATAATTTATTTTTTTTTTAAATCTGTGATTGCGGTCTGCCTTCTGTCCTTGAAGGCGATAGCGAGCACTTTTTGCTCCAACGAGCGAATTTGGCAGAATGCCTCTTCTCCGCCTTCTTCAAAACTTAAGAGACTGGCGGCATTCAATCCGGCCATGACTTCCGCAGCAGAGGGCCGCACTGGTTCTTAGTCCTCCTCCTCATCAGTCGTCCCTGGCAGCGACAGGTTCTGAATTTCTCACCTGGCATATTATGTCGCCATCCGTGAGTGCACCACACACCACTGCACTTGAGTCCACATCGACGTAGTCTGCGAAGCAGACGTCATCCAAAACGTCCGCCATGGGGGCAATGACGCTGTGTTCAAGCACTGGTGGCTCGTCAGCTTGCAGAGCTCCGGTGCTGAAGCCACAGTTGCGAAAGCAATTTGCTATCGTAAGCGCTGCCACATGCTCCCAAGCACGCACAAGCATGTGTGGTGCACTTAGGAGCGTCACTTGGTAGTTATTGCACAAAATAATTTGTTCTAACATATGGCGCCGATAAAATGATTTTAAATTTCTAATTATACCCTGGTTCATGGGCTGCAGTACCGCTGTCGTGTTTGCTAGAAGGAAGGCCTGCTCAATGGCTTTCGTCTCAACGTTGACTTTATGAGCCGAACAGTTGTCCACAATAAGCAGGACTTTGCGGCCACAGCGTTCGAACTTCTTGTCAAGCTTCCCCAGCCACTGCGCGAACAGTTCCCTTGTCATCCAGGCCTTTTTGTCGTCTGCGTAGTCTGATGGGAGGGACCGGATGTTCTTGAAGCAAGGAGGACTTCTCGATTTGCCTATCACAAACAGAGGCAACTTCTCGGTCCCGGTCATAATGACAGCAACCATCACAGATATCCGTTCTTTACTTTTCTTCCCTCCCGTGCATTTGTCACCTTTATACGTGATAGTTTTGGCGGGCAGCAATTTGAAAAATAAGGCAGTTTCATCCGCATTAAATATGTTCCGCGGAGAATACTTCTCCATGTAGCCTTGAAGCACTTCGGAGCGCCAACCTTCACACGTTTCCATGTCGACGGCGTTCATTTCACCCGACACAGCACGGAAAACGAGGTCGTAGCTCTCGCGAAAACGGTGCAACCACCCATCTGAAACAGCGAAGTCGTCATAGTCTAGCTGCAGGGCAAAGTCCCCTGCCTTTGCCAGTATGACTTGACCACTCAGTGGTATGTCCTGCGAACCCATTTCCTTTATCCAAACGAGAAGCGCTTTCTCGAGGTCAGGACACTCTGCGGGTCGCAACCTCCTCCTTTTGCTCGCAACTTCTGCCTCTAAGGCGTCTTGGATAGTCCTCCTATTTTTTATATAAGTAGATAGCGTCGTTTTCCGTATTCCATGCTTTTTCGCGATATCTTGCTTAGACAAGAGTCCGGCGTCCACTTTCCGCAGGATATCGGCTTTCTCCTGAAATTTTTTGGCACGGTATTTGCCGCGGGCACATGCCATCAAGTCGGAGCAACAGAATCGCGACAGTTGAAAGCTACTCCCAGCACCAACAACCGGGGTGTACGGCGCAAGCCCGAGACAGACTGCAGAGAAGGCCGGGCGAAGCTACGACGCACCTGATTTGCTGTGTGCTGGTCATGCCATCTGTCGTCTAACAGCACAACTACACAGGATTTTCAACGGCTCCGAGAGTGGCGCTTAAAAAACAACAAATCTTAGAGGTTACGTAAAACGGAGAGCAGGTAGCCGCTGAGAGAGAGAGAGATTGTGGGTGAGGTGGGTGAAGAGTAAGTGGCACAATTTTCTGCACTCTGGCCTCCCTCCGTTTTTCTCTCCGCTCCCTGTCCACGCCGCCTCGTAACTCAGCAGTCGCCCTATCGAGTGACTAGCCAAGCCGGTGGCGCGTAGTTCGAATTATCCGTGGCGGAACCTACTCGCATTCGAAATAACGGCCTTTTTTTATTCATAGGCTTGTATGGAGCTTGGCCGAACCATAACTTAACAGTTCGAATTATCCATAAATTTGAATTATTGAAGTTCGAATTAACGAGCTTTCACTGTACTCTTGTGATACAGCCATCACGTCAAGTTAATGTCACTTGTAGTTCGGTGCTATGTGCTGACGTTGAATTACATAGCAGTGTTCAGGGCTACCATTCTCGCGAGCACCAGTGCTTTATATGAGCTTATCACTTCTGGTGTTGCTAATATAGTTGACCAATCCCCTGAAAAATTCGTCATAAAGGATTTCGTTATATGCAAGTTCGGTACTAAGTTCGAAAAAGGAACGCACAAGTTAAACAAAAGGGGAACTTAAGGCAGAGCTAACCCAGAACACTTATCTTGTTGTAAAAAAAACTGTGTTACTATTGCGATTGCAGTTATATAGGCACTCTCAGCGGGTTTTCGCCATCGTGTGTTGCAGCACACACTGAAAAGATTTTGCATGCTGTTGTTTTCTGTGTTGCGTAGATGTTTGTTAGTCTGCAATGCCGACTTGTGTGCTTGTATGCACAAGCGGCCATAACACTAACAAGTGTCCACGACACTTCTGGGCTCTGCGTGATCTGGCTCTCCATGCTGCGTAGGATCGCGCTGTTCCCCGTCCTTACAAAAGGCTGTTGGATAAATCGTGAGTCTGCGATGTGCATTTTCATGTCGAGGACACGTTGAAAAATTACAGCCACTTTGGCGATGGGGAAAATGTTTAAAACGCTCGTGGTAATGAAGTGGAGTCTTGAGCATGTGGGGTCTTCAAACACGTCACAAATACCGATCTCCTCGCTCTCAACAAAGCACACCACTGACGCTAGCAAAGAAGTCCCCCTAGGCCTATTCTACCCCGGCTCTAACAAAAGCTTGTACCGAACCGCGAAAACTGCCGCCCGATACTCCAAGAGCCCCACGTTGGGCGCCAGTGTGGGGTCTCGAATTGGCGAGCGCGCGCCACGCCACGCCCTTGAAGTGAACGGACACAGTAGACACGGTCGGTACAAACCAAAGAACAATACACATTTATTTAATTAATTTATAACGATGATATCATCTGCCGAATTGATACATAGTTATGTAATACGTTAGGACATCGCTACACAATAACATGACAAACACACAACGCGACAAACACACTAACACACCCAAAGCGGCGTCGCAGCCCGCGGTGCCACCCCGAGGACCCACGCTAGAGACAACCGTTCGCGGCAACCGCCACGCGCAGAAGAGGCTCGCTCAACTCTCGCCCACCACCAGGCCTGCCTTCCACCAGCAGTCACCGCTGCCGCTACCACTCTACCAACAGTGGTACTCAAAGCGAACACAACGCCAGCTATCGCCCGGCGGTTTTTTCCACCAAAACACGGCTTCTGTGTGAGACACACGTGCCACGCGGGGCAAACAACTTTATAGGGGGTGTCAGCACCCCCAGAAGCCGCAAAGTGTGCTTAAATTTTTTTAACCTTCTGTGTTATCTTTGGAGGTGCAAAAAAGATTCCAGATTGAAGAAGGATGGTCGAAGAGAAATTTTTGAAGTGTGTTAAGTCGCCACGCGAGCCTGACAAACTGTGTGGATATGGCAAGCCGTGCACCCACTTTGAGCAATATTGAAACTGTTCGTTTGCAGTCTGCAAGTTGGCGCGGCATTTACAGCTCCGATAAAAATGGTCGTTTTGTGGTCTTTTGTGCAATAAAGGCTGAAGAGCACACACTAGTCATTGAAAAATGCGTCATTGTCGCTGGAGATATGTCAGTGAATGTTAGTGCGCATGGGCGTGCTGCAAAGACATTTAAATCTGACACTATTACTGTGATTTCACAACTGACAGAATCGCTTGCGCGCCCTGAAGGATTGAGTGTGTGCCCAAGCTGCGAAAGATCATGCGCAGGGCTGCTACTATGTGAAGGAGATAGCAGCTGCTGCGAAGTATGAATCCAGACTTCACAAGCTGCATACATTGTTCGCATGTGAGCCTGCCGACCTGAATGAGCTCTTTTTCGCAACTTGCGCAGATGAGCCAGCGAAAAAATTCAACTGCGACTCGGCTTCATTTCTATCGAAGTGTGCATATCCACAACTTAGCAACGCGCTTGCGAGGGTTGATTTCTGCGAACTCGCAGTGCCGCATAGCCAAGCTGCACAACAACGTTAGCGATGTTACCTCGTCTTCTTGGCGTTTTTTTCACCTAATAGAAATTATAATTATACTGATATCTAGGGTTTTGCCATAGTGATGGGCGACTTTTGGCTATCTGGTGTTCTTTAACGGTCACTGACATTGCACAGTACACGGGCCTCTCGTATTTTGCTTCCATCAAAATGCGGCTACCACTGCCAGGATTGGACCCCTGACTGAATAGATATGTTACATATACATCTAGGCTTGACACTATCACCGCACTGTCACAGCAAACAGACCTGCTCACGCTTTCTTGAGTCACTGAATGTGTCCCCGCAGGCTGCGAAACAAGCAGTTTCTTTGAAGTATTAACTGACAGTATAGACCCTTTTCATGTTTGCAAACAAACCATGCGCACGTGCTAGTGGTGTTCGCGCGACGCTTCCAGTTAAACGAGTTTTGTCCGACTGGCTTCCCTCTCAAGCGAGCATTCCCGTGCAGGCGGGCAACATGTGCCACAATGCCAATGTCTTTTTCGTAGTGTGCATTATCGTTTGCACCTCAGCACAGCCTGACAACCATGAGAAGTGGATACTTGACCTTTTAATGCTGCATTTGCTAAAGTAAGAGCAGAGAAGTCGGCCATTGTGTCGTCTCTGTGGCACTTTTGCATGTGTGTTTGGCGGGATTCTCGTTACCAATGTCACGGTCTGCTATCAACAGTGTTCAAGGTTCACCTCTCGATTGACACTGTTGCACTAGTGCTTCTTTTTGGGCGATGTTGCTACTGCTGAAGCTTCTGATGCATGTTGCCTTGATTGCAGTATGGAAATACAGTTCACACGTAGTCTAGATGGGTAGCGTCAAATGATGGCTTACCTGTAAGATGAAACAGACTACTATGAAAAAAAATAAAACATGCGGGGATGAGCGTAGTGTTTAAGGGGTCCCTGCAACACTTTTTGAGCTTGGTCAAAAAACGCTGCCGATCGGTAATAGAGGCTCCCGACAACATGCGAGCCAAATATTATAGCACAGCACACGGTCTGGAGTTCACAATAAATGACCAAAGTCGGCTAAAAATTGCTTTCTTTTCTCTCGACAAATTACGTTATGTATGCCCAAAAATCACACGTCCACGACCCATCTATCAGCCATTGGCCAATTTGAACATGGCGCGCCCACTCATTACAGAGATCACCGCAAGAAACCGCTACTTGTGCACACGTGCGGGCGTGATCACACTGAAAAAGTTGCGCATTCCAAAAAAAAAAAAGAAAAACAAAAGTGCTCAAGGTAGCGAAGCGCATGCGACGTTTTTCTGTGGCCCCGCCATCGCTCCTTGCTTAGCTTTCAGCGCTTTTATTGGGATGAGAGAAAAGAGAATGCAATTGAAGCATGCGACAAACTTTTGTAACTCCATTCGCACTGGACGGATTCTTAAAATTTTTGCGGCATTGAATTCGTGAGACAATAATCTTTCCCAGTGAATTCATTCCCTGGTTACTTGAAAAAGTGTTTCAGGACCCCTTTAAGGTATAGCTGGGAACAGAACGTCGGAATATCTAATAGTGAAATAAGGATTAGCGCGGCAAAAAAAAAAAAAGGATATTGAATGCGAAATACAAAATGCATCACACGTTGTGTGTATTGTCATGTTTCAACCCCCCCCCCCCCCCCGGGGCATTTTTTTGTTACTGCCCTTACCACATTTCAACTAACATTATGAATGTATCCCTCAACAAAAATTGTTAATATTCAAAGCAAGTGCTTTGCCAGAATTAGTTATCTAATTATGGCGAAGCACATTAAGTTCAGATTGGTGCCAATTGTGCAAGCTATGGAACAGAGTACAGCACATTCGAGAATGCTTATTCGGATTGGGCTCAATCGACAGCGGCCTTGTGGTACCGGCATTTGGTATACTAGCAACAATACTTTGCTGTAGCATGGTTACAAGTCTTAGTCTTAGGTTGCAAGTCTTTCAAAAAACAAAAATTGTAGCACATCACTTGCGAACGGTGGAGGTATAAGCGTAAACATGCCCCGGTAGTCCACATACGATTCTCGCATAATGTTTTCTAAAATGCGCGGTTAGGGACAAAAATGCTCACCTTGTATGAAACGAGTCGAACAAAGCTGGGAGTTCTTCGTAGGCACCCAGTTACCTTCTTGCACGGCTGCAATTGAATCTTTCACGTTCGCTGCAAAACATAAATGTTCGAACTTCCGAAAGGACTTCGGGGCTGACCGCCGGCTGCTAGCTTCCAGGCACAAAACAAAGCATTGCTCTCGTTGCGTTTGTGCAAGCACGCGTAGCATTTCTCGACGAGCAGAAAACACGAAGCGCCAACCGCCTGGAGAAAAACATGCAGCGGGCAAAGCCGCCGAAATTTTTTGGGAGAACTTTCTGTTTGTGGCATGCTGGCGCGACCTGATGGCGGGCCTTCGTGAAAAATGTCTATAAGCAGCATACCTTGTTCGAAGCTGAAGCTCTCGATCCCGATTGGCTCCTTTCCGTAACTTGTGCAGATGAGCAAGCGATAAAACGCGGTCTTAACTGGGCTTGATCGCTGCTGAAGTGTGTCGTGACACATGTATAACTAATTTCTACGAATTTGCTGTGCCACATAGTCGATCTGCTTGACAATTTTAGGCTATGTTTTTTAGCCATTTTCTCAGCTTTTAACACAAACTATAATGGGTAAAGCGAACGATGTGAGTGGATCCCACTGCACGATTCGCACGGCTTCAACAAAATTGTGCCATTAGGTATTTTCACACAACCTCCCAGAACCTTTGGAGTTTCCCTGTTACCTGAAAAAAAAAATTGTCGTCACAGCTGATCGCTTAGACAATGAGCAACACTAATGCCTATCAGGTTGAACTTGATGAGAGCCGCACCATCCTCCATTCATAGGGTGCCTGCTATAGTTCGCGCTAGGTAGAACCTCACATAATGTGCTTTAAGACATTTCTGCTAATGTCTTAAACCTTCACGATTACCTATTGAGAAAAACTAGTCGCTCTCGTCGCATTTTCAAGCCATTCAATATTTGTGCGGATAGCATCTGCACACGTCATATTCGATCGTGCTTCATGTGCTACGAGGAGTCTACTGCTGCGGTAGCGCCACCTGGACCAGAAGTATGTTTTGTGCCGCTTTCAATGTATGACACAGGCGTAGAGCTTGGGAACTGAACAGGTTCTATAAATGTTGTTATCTAGGGGGTGCCCCTCCCAAAATCAAGGAGGTGCCCCCCCCCCCCCCCCAAAAAAAAAACAATTTCTGGCTGCGCACCTGGCAATGGTTGCCTTTTGACATTAGCCAGCATTCATTGAATGTCTGCCGCGGCCATACCATGCTTGAAGTCTGCTCTAAGGGACGTTTGAGGCTTTGTGGTTTGTGTGTTTGCGTTGTCCGTTGCTTCTGCGGCTGGGCTTGATCAGCATCTTGTGGTTTGTGGCTTGCTCTCTGGGGTGTTCGTTTGCATGCGAGCTACTGAAATGGCTCCAACGCCACCCGTTCCATCTGCACAGTCAAGACTAATGAAGTACTGTGGCTAACGCAACAACTACAAGACACTGGTGCTGGCAAAGAGAGCAGCGATTACTTGCCAGTTGGAAGGCAGCCGACCTTAATCTGATATTGCTTGGGAGTTCTCAATTTCCAAGTAAACCGCCCTGTACCGCCTAAAGCAAAAGGTCAAGATTGCGGCGGCTGACAGAACGTCTGCGCGAAACGTAGAACAATTTCTATGATGGCAGTAACCCGAACCATGAAGAGGTGCCAAGCATGTGGTTGAGTGCCGTTGTAGCTGGGAACAATCTGAAAAAACTAAAAAAAAATGACCCCTTGAGAATAACGCAGCGCTTTGAGAATAAAAAATTCTCAAGGCGCTGCGTTAGAGTGCCTCAAGCATGCAGTAGAGGCGAACGAGTGCATCAAGTCATGTCACACGTGAGACATGAGCGCTATCAGATAGTTATCTTGGAAAACGAAGCGCGTGGCGTGCGCGCCCATCTCGGAAGTGATAAGGTGTAGAACGCAAGGCAACGAGTAGGTGTCACTACCGTGTCGTCTTAGCAAAGCATTGGAAACACTTGCTATTTTGTTGATAGCGTTGCATGACCAGCGCAGCGTTATAAAGGCTACGATCCTTAAAGTTACTTATGTATGCCTTTTCTAGTAAAAATACACATACATAATATTGACGTGTTATTATGGTGCCTCAGATATGCACAATAATTGCTTTTTAATTGACAATCGCACAAGTATGAAGGGCTGATTGAGCAATATTGGTGGGCGCTGCGAATGGGGTCAACCGTTTGGAGTATTGTTTAGTCGCTTTGGTGCCCTATAAGGTATTGTTAAGGGCGGACAAACAGGCATATAGACAGACAGACCAAAATTTTTGCGTCAAAGGTTCTCAAGAAAGACTATCATCTTTAAAAAAGCGGAGTTGCTCACCCTGCGCATGGATATTACTGGCTGCAAATCGGGGATGGCTGGTTGCATATGTAACGTTGCGGAAATGTACGTCCCAATTTTCAAGTAAATGTGCGGCTACAGTGTTTCAGTTGACCTGACCCTCTTGAGTGACTACTATGTCGACAAGCTCTCTGCACAGCTGCACCAGAGTGCACCAGAAGATGTCTTTAACTGTGTTCACTCTGACCTTTTCGACAAAATTTTGCCCAACCAGACACTTGCTTTGTCCAGTGAACCCAGTCATGAGGGGATGCGAAGAGTTCAAAGAGCGAATGTCTTGTTGTGGGAGGCAAACTTCCGCTCCTTGTCATAGGAAAATCAAAACATCCAAAATATTCTAAAGGCATCAAATAACTCTCTGTCTGGTATCAAGTGAATTCTGGGGCGTAAATAAGGGGAGACCTCTTCTAACAGTACGTTTGGAACTTGACGGTGGTTCAACAGCAAAGTATTGCTGTTCATCAACAACTGCGGTGCTCACGGTCACAGCACTAATCTTAACCACCTGAAGTTTTTGCCACCAAACACGACTAGTGCTTTGCGGCCCGTGAACCAGGGTGTAATCAAAGGAGCATTGACGTCAAATTCAGAATTGAGATGTATTCTTCATTTGATTGCTCAGTATGCGAAGATCATTTTGGCCAAGTTTGAATTGCGTTCGTCGCATGGAAGTTATTTTATGTCGAGGGCAAACAGCATACGAGAGCTCAATGGAAAATGGAGTGCCCTGTGGCATCGACACTAGGGCTACGTGTTCGGTTTGATAGGTTTCACACATACCATTCTGAGTGACAATGTGCTAGTAGTGATACCGTGGTCAGAGTGTTTTTATTGTGGTGCCAAAGCCTGGAAACGCACTCACTCTTCATGTGAGATCTTCATTGCACCGCTTTGAATTATTTCGTGGAATTGCAACACGCAGAATGAAAGTAAGTTTAGTGCAACTCGGAAGTCCCACTAACACTCACGCATTCACACACACACTTCCACACAAGAAGCACACACCACACGCAGCGCTGCTAAATTTACTTAATTATGACGAATTATCAACTATCCCAAGAACAAGTTTCAACGAGCCATACAACACGCAAACTACATATAAGGAATGGCAAAAAAAGAAAGAGCATGATTCAATGTGTGCTCACCAGTCAGCATGTTGCGATTCCCCGACATGTTAGGATTGAATATCACCAGCGGGGAACCGACTGTCCTATTCACGTGAATCGACACTTTGTACTGCGACAATGGCAATCCATGACATGGCATGACTGAATGTGTGCACTGAGCAGATGAAATGTTTGCGGAGCAGCTGAGCCTCACGTCACTATTTTCTGTTTAGATGTGGCCAGTTGTACTCAGCTGTGCTCAGCTGGGGCACGATCTGGGGGTGACCGCGAAAAAGCGTGAAAATGGTGGGTTTACTGCCGTTTTGGATTGTGTTGGATAACACTGATATAAGTATATAAAAGTGATAGTTATTTGTCCCACAGTTTCATTTTAAGTCACGAATTGCTGCTAGGGGGTCGCTAGCTCCTCGTTGATGTGAAAGTCTTGACATGTAAATTTTATGTCAGTGCTTCTTTAAAAACTTGAAAGTCCAGTCACACTTGAATCATGTGCTCTTGTGCGTCGAGAGTGGGAAGAACTAAGTTGTAAATGTGCTGTCGGCCATCACCAGCTTGTCCGATGCCAGGAAAGCAGTGACTCAGAATACGATCAGGGACTGCTTTTGCCACAGGAATCATTAACAATTAGACTGGGGATCAACTGCTACCATAGTGCTTCATAAAGAAAGCAACAGAATACCAATCAAGAAGGGTGTAAGGCAGGGGGACACAATCTCACCAATGCTATTTACCGCGTGCTTACAGGAGGTTTTCAGAAGCCTAGAATGGGAACAGTTTGGGATAAGAGTTAATGGACAGTACCTTAGTAACCTGCACTTCGCCGATGACATTGCATTGCTGAGTATTGCAACTCATGATTACGGAGTTAGACAAGGAGAGCAGAAAGGTGGGTCTTAAAATTAATCTGCAGAAAACGAAAGTAATGTACAACAACCTCGAAAAAGAGCAGCGCTTCGAGAAAGATAATAGTGCACTTCAAGTTGTAAAATACTGTGTCTACTTAGGGCAGGTAATAACCGCGGAGCCAGACCACGAGATTGAAGTAACTAGAAGAATAAGAACGGTGTGGAGCACATTTGGCAAGCACTCTCAAATTATGACAGGTTAATTGCCACTATCCCTCAAGAGGAAGGTATATAACAGCTGTATCTTGCCAGTACTTAGCTATGGAGCAGAAACCTGGAGACTTACAAAGAGGGTTCAGCTTAAATTGAGGACGACGCAGTGAGCAATGGAAAGAAAAATGGTAGGTGTAACCTTAAGAGACAAAAAGAGAGCAGAGTGGATTAGGGAACAAAAGGGGGTTAAGGATATCATAGCTAAAATCAAGAAGAGGAAATGGACATGGGCCGGGCATGTAGCGCGTAGACGGTATAACCACTGGTCCTTAAGGGTAACTAACTGGATTCTCAGGGAAGGCAAGCGGGCTAGGGGGACACAGAAGGTTATGTGGGCAGATGAGATTAAGAAGTTTGCGTGTATAAATTGGCAGCAGCAAGCACAGGACTGGGTTAACTGGCGGAACATGGGAGAGGCCTTTGTCCTGCAGTGGACGTAGTCAGGCTGATGATGATGATGATGAGACTGGGGATGAGGGCAGTGCCGCAGCTGTGGAACCCGCGATTGAGAATTCCGCCTACTGCAGCAGCGAACATTTTGAACCACTTCCGTGCTAGTGGGATCGATGTAGGGGCGAGTACGTTTGAGGAGTTCGCAAACTTTGGTACTCCTGTCCTGTCTTGCTCAGAGTTGGATGGCGAGGAGATTTTCCGTCAGGTCTTAGAGCCAGCACAGGTGAACAGCGACTCTGGCGATGATGCACCACCTTCACCACAGCCATCAAATGTGCATTTAGCGCAGTCTGCAACACTGCAGTTATCTACATATAACAATGGCCAGACACTGGTCAAGATACAGCCAACTTGGTTGCGCATAAGCGTGCCTGTGTGCATATGTGGATATAGATAAGTTTTTATGGGCATTGAGCTTTTTTTTTTTTTTCAAGTGCATCCTTTTTTCACTCTCCGTTATTTGGACTTTTGGTTGTTCCTGCCGAGTCCAACAATTGGCGATTGTACCTAATGAACCTCATGTTGTCAAAACCGGACTGGGATTCCCCACTCTGGTGTTCTTCGTAGTCGTGCCACGATCATGGCATGATTTGCGATTTTTGTCTTCACTGCTGCAAGTATTCTGTGATATTGAGTGACTACTCTTTTCCATTGTTGCAGATGTGGTGTGGTTGTCACCCCTGGTGGTGTGTGTTCCTGGCGGGCATTCCCATATGGGTGTACCTGTCGAAGCGAAACCCCTACACCCGGGAGGTGCTCTGCACTGGATGGGTGCCCGTCATCTGTGCCATGGGAATCTCCAGGTGAGGCACCTCTCTCACTGGCTTTCTTCTTGGCATCAGGGAGTCGTAAAAGCTTGCTGGTAACTGTACCAATAAATGTTTGGGGTTTTAGGTCCACAATATGATTATTATAGGTGCTGTTATTAGAGGGCTTTAGAAATTTAAGGTGGTAACTGTACTTCTAAAGTCTTAGTTTGTCGGCAAACATTTTTAGTTTTCCAGATTGCCCAGTTATTAGGAGCGATAATGCAGGTAGCTTTGATGGGAGTGCACAGTTCTGCTAGACGGACATGCATTCTATTAGACAAGGCTATTTTACTTTGCTGCTAACATAAATTTTCAGCCGTGGTGGGAGCCATCGACTTCTTGCCTTTTTTGTAGGGGCGTGCAAATGTTAGGACTTTCAAATATTTTTCTAATAGTGCGTGCTATTCGATTTGATTTGCCGCGAAAGTTTATTACTTGGAGTGTTCGAACTTCAAGGAAAAAAAAGATGTAAAGATATATAATGTAAACATGTAGAGGTCTATAATGACAGAAAGTAAAACGGTGGCAAATTGGTGTGCAGCATGCTTTGGCCTTGCTTTTGAGGTTCCGACGGTCAAAATTGCTAGTTGCTTCCACCGATGCTCCAAGCAGTTACTGTGTAAAGAGCTTCGCCAATTCTACTGTGAATGTGTGAAATGGCCATCGATTTTTTAGACGAGCCAGTAAGCGTTATCATTTGTTGCTTAGGACAAGGCACATTGCGGCTTCTTCGCTTTCAAATTGCTGCTAAAATGATTACTTGCTCGCGAAGTTCGGATTCAGGCCATGCATCACGGTGGAGTTAGGCCTAGTCACGACTACGAAAAGTAACAACAAGGGTTACAATGTGGGCTTGTCTGTTGCGCTATACATGAAAAGTTTCTGCGAAGTAAGCTTGACTGTGGTGTGCTTGGCTACGGTGCTCTGTGTTTCAAAGCATGTATGTCATGCTATAGCACGAGCACAAAGTCATTCACGACGGTCTTCATCACAAGGTCCCAAGTGGTGATAAGCAGGATGTCTAACAGCGAACCAGTCCAAGACACGTGCCCGCTATGTTTGTTACGAGCAGAGCACCTATCGTAATGCGAGGATTAAGCTTTTGCTTGCAGCTGCCAAATTAAAGCATCATTATTTCTTAACTATCATTGACCCGGGAACAAGGAACAAGGTGAAACACATGGTCTAAGTCGCACACTTTACGACAGCTGTGTCCTCGTGATATGCTAGCAGCAAATAATGTTCTCCTGAAGCATGGAATCTGGCCAATGGTGACGTGTGCTGGAGCAACTTGGCCGGCGAAACTACTAGGAAGTCTTGAAACGGAACATCGAACTTTTGTTTTATGCTTGTTTCTGAGGGGAGGAGCAAGCTTGAGCAGGGAAATTCAATAAGGAGAAACGCTCTTTCCAATTAGTGAAAAATGGCGGCACCCGATTGTGTCGTTGCAAAGCTTCAATTTTTTTTAATACTTCTTTCTTTCTTTTTTTTGTCTCCTTATTTCTTTCTTTTTTTGCGAGTTTCACAAGTGATTTTCACCGTGTCAGCAAGTGAAATAAACTTTTGCTGCACCTTGAGGTACACTCAAAGCTCAATATAAGGAAATATCGGTTATAATGAAAAATATGAAAAATATTCTTACAATTTATACTGTGTTACGATTAAACTTTATAAAAAATTATTTGATATGATATAATTAGCTTATTTTCTTTTAAAATGCAACTTTGTTACAATGAGGTTTGGGTGTAGTTCTCAGTGAATATATTTTGGATAAGATATCAAAAGTGCTATATTAGCTGAGAAATGTGATTTTGAAGAAAATGTTTCTGTTTTCCACGCACTCTCATTACTCGGTGTACTCGAAAGCCGTGCACAGAAAACAAGCGACCTCTCCTGCGAACACCGATGCGGGCTTCAGCATGTAATGTGTTTTCAACACCACTTTCATTGTGCCAAATCACGTAAATAAGTGTAATTTAACCTCTGCGTTTCCTCATTATTTATGAGACATGTAGACCCCTCCAGTGCTGTATCAATCTAGCCAAAATAAGCTCTTTCATGTTTATACCACATAATAATATGCTTAGGGTTGCTCTGCAGCTTTTGTTTTCGTGTAATTTGGCTTCGAAGTATTGAAAAAATATTCAGGAAGCATTAGAAAATTATTTCATTTGATTTTCACTCGTTTCATTATTCAAGTTCACTTCTCACTCAAAATTTTGCTTTTTGTACAGCTCTCCTTTTTTGATGTTTTGCAATAGAAGCAACACTCCTGAAAAAAGGAAAGGTTTTTAAGGGCTATGGGGTATACATAGTGTCGAGAGATGTATGTACGAGCATCTGGCAACCACGTCTTGTGCTTATGCATATACCAAAAGCTCAGGACCCCTAAACCTCTTAGGTTTCCACAATGCTGGAATACTGGATATTTTATGACAGCAGCAATGATGGTAGCAACATATATGTCGCAGAATCGCACACACAATTCACATAAATAATGCAACTTGAATGTAAACATTCGACAGAAGTCTGTCTAAATGGGTATGAAACTGGGAGATGATTTAGACTCCAACCAAAAGTTTTAAAGAAACCCGACGTTTCGAAACCGATTTGGTTCCTTCCTCAGGGGGACTGTGGAGACTACGTAGCAGCGGCGTCTTCAAAGCACTCGCAGGGTGGATAATAACCCTCTTCTCTCTCTCTCGTTTTGCCATGGAGCGCAGTCCATGTGTATACACTGGGGGAAAGGTTACGAGAGAGCAGTTGATGTTATGGGCTGTCCTCTGCATGTGCCACGACTCGAGTAATAACCTTCTCCTCCAGTCGAAACGTCGGGTTTCTTCAAAACTTTGGGTTGGAGTCTAAATCATTTCCTTGTCTTACTAAAGTGCTGGCGTAAAGCATTTCAATTAAACTTCTTTATGACAAACTCTGTAAAATTGGCTATTTTTACTTTATTGTATTGCCACTTCAATTTAATAAAACCGTGCCTGCAAGGTATAGTTGTCAAAGAATCCAGTTTTGAATGGGAAGTGCTGAAAGACTGTCTAAGTGATACGCCAGTGAACAAGCTCATTTCATTAGGAATTCAATAAAGTAAAAAAATTTTTTTTTGAACTTGAGTTACGGTGACCACGATTTCATAGTCCCTTTTACAGCAGCCATACATCGCACGCAAAGTCGGAAGATATGCAGGGTCCAGCACATGCTGGTAATATGAGTTAAGTGAAGTCATCTTGCCTGTTCTGCTACTGCGATTTTTCATCAAAACTTCACATGATGTACCCGTCTAGCACAATGCCGTCTGTCACATCCAGTGAACTGAACAACATGTTTTCTACGTGCTCTAATGAACATGCAATGTCAAAAACTATCACACACCTCAAAATCTAGGAAGCTGAAGTCCAATGTCCCTTAAAGGCAAAAACATATAACACCTTCGTTTTGGCAACAATGTTTTTTCTGTTTTGTGACATCATTCGTGTGTATGTCTAAAGAATCGAGCCAAGGCCTGGTACATTTTGCTGCAACTGTGCATTGGTTCAGCAACAGTCGGCTTTATTTTTGGACATCTGCATGATTTTATAGAGTAAGTGATCAAATGGACTGAATTAATCCATGAATGGCTAGTGCGTCAGATTCAGTTAATAATCATGCTGTACTTCAAGTGCCTCGTTTGTGTCATTTGGAGACCAATAAGTGTATTGTGAATGCCTTCATTGAAGCTCGGCCATTGGTTGCTTGAAAGTCACCGGTATAGGCAATAAGCAGCCTTCAGTGAACAATAATATGAAGAAATCCAGAACCACTTTCCCATCATTTTTGTCGCAGCTTTGATCATTCCCATTCTCCTACATGAAAGATTCTCCTAAAAAATTTGTTGTGGTGCATGTGTCAATCCCTTAAGACCAGTATGGCAAGGAAGCATTCTGAATCCTCTTAAACTACCTCTTCGTTTTGTTTTTGTTGGTTTCAGTGTTGGTGGATGCATCCTAGACGCTGCTGTCACTACATACCATGGCCTTGCAGTCTTTCAGCCTGTGATAAATGGTGAGTAGAGTGTGCAGTCTTGAATTACATTTGAATGTACAGTGTAGACCACTTTTTAGTACCGTATATACTCGTGTAAGGGCCGCACTTTTTTTTCGAAAATTTTGCTAGGTGCGGCCCTTACACGAATCAGGCCGATTTAGTACAGGCAGTACAGGCCAAAGGTCTGTACTGTTTATGCAACAGTAGCAGAGTGCAAGAGTCACAAATGACATGCCAGAAATGTTTTTATTCGGATTCCATTTCGCTGTCCTCGTTCTCGGAGGAGCTCGCCTCGGCGTCCGCGTCTTCCCAGAGACGGTCATCTTCGGTGCCGTTCATGGAGTTCGAAATTCCCGTTACCTTGAAGCTTTTAGCAACTACTTCTACTGACATGGCACGCCACGCATTCAAAATCCATTCACACACCTGTTGGAGCGACGCCCGCTTCAGCCGTCCTGTAGGGGTCTTCTCGTGGACGCCTCCAGCCATCCATTCAGAGTAACATCGGCGAAATTCCACTTTGAATGGTCTGTTGACGCATACGTCGAGCGGCTGCAGCACACTCGTCAGGCCACCGGGAATGACGGCCAAGTCCGTACGAGTTGCGGCAACTCGGTTCTTGACGCGGTCGGTCAAGTGGCCCCTAAAGCTGTCCAAAACAAGGAGGGCTTTCCGTTGTAACAGCCCTCCAGGTCTGTTTGCCCAGACGGTCTTAATCCAGTCAACGACCAGTTCCTCGGACATCCAGCCCTTCTCTTGCGCACGTACGACGATTCCCTGAGGGAACTTCTCTTTTGGGAGAGTCTTCCTTTTAAATACGACGTACGGCGGAAGCCTCCTGCCGTCTGCCGTGATGCACAACATCACAGTGCACCTTTGGCGTTCTGCACCAGTCGTGCGCACAGACACACTTTTCGCACCTTTTAAATCCACTGTGGTGCTTTCCGGTGCATCGAACCACACAGGTGTCTGGTCCGCATTCCCAATTTGGGACAGGTCGTATTCATGCTCCCTCCTGAGAGCATTCACGAAGCGATGAAACTTAATGACGTGGTCTTCGTACTCGCGCGGCAGTTTTTGGCAAATCGTCGTTCGGCGCCGAATAGAAAGCTGGTTACGGTTCATAAACCGCGTAGCCCAGCCCCGACTTGCCTTGAATTGTGCCGGGGGTATTTCCATGTGGCGAGCGATGCTGAGGGCTTTGACGCGTATCATGTCAGTCGATACGGCGTAGCCGTCCCTTCGTGTGTCGACGACGTAGTTGACGAGCTCGCTTTCGAGTTGCGGGTACTTGCACTTTTTCCCGCGAAACGCCTTTCGGCTCCTGTTAGTAGCGGCGAGGGCATCTTTCTGATTCATCCAGTAACGCACGCGCTTCTCATCGACGTCGTACTTTCGTCCAGCTTCCCGCTTCCCGTGCTCCTCGGCATAGTCAATCACTTGCAGCTTAAATGCTGCAGTGAATGATCTCAGATGCCGGCCCATCGTCCGTCACGTGCGCTGGCTTCTGCAGGGTTCACTACAACCAACAAAGTGACACCGACGACACCGATCTGAAGTCGCGCTGCCAACGTATCGACACGATGCTAGGAACGATGCCAACAAAGAGGCCGCACAAGGCAAATATGGCGGCGCGCTGTCAACAGCGTTAGAGTGTACTAGAACAAGGGGAGTGCCCGGACCGGCCGCAGCACCAATGCATTAAAAGTGAAGCCCAAACGGGGTCAAATCCGCTAGTGGCGCTGCGATCGGTAGTCTGTGACCTGTCGTCGTTTTAAGAGCCGTGCGCAGCTCCGCCGAAGTGGTCGAGGGGTAGAATGCTCGCATACCACTAAAAAGACCCAGGTTCGAATCACCGCTGTGACCATAGATTTTTTTTTTAATTTCACGTGTACAACTGTATTGTTTGGCTTTTTTTTTAAATATGCCTTCAGTTTCTACATATTGCTACAAAACATTACGCGAGATATGAAGTAAAGGAGAAAAAAACTTGACAGCAAGCGCATTTATTTGCAGCGCCACCGCACGGGATTCAACGAAAACTTAAAAGCATAGCTTGCGAGATTTTAGCGAATAAAAGAGAGACGGTGTGCTTTCACTCGCCTGCGGTCGCCGCCCACTGGCTCGCTTAAAAAAAGAAAAAGAAAAACTGAAAGTAAACGATTTTCAGTCGGCGGGAAGTCGCGAAGGTTTGAATACTGGTAAAGCAGCGATGTTCTGTCTGCTCGAGTAAAGCGATCACGAGGTGTGCGGAAAGAGGTGAACGTGTTGATATTTTGGATACATATGTAGTATTCCTGTACAACTGATATTGCGAACATATATCTTATAATTATGGCCGCCCTCAGCGAAAATAAATGATGCAAACCAATGCTTGTGTTTTGCGGGCGCATCTATATGTGATCGGCGCGCTTTTTGTTGTATTTAGCTTTTGCGTCATTGGCGCCTGCATCGTTTTCAACTCTCTCAGCGGCAGCTAAACGGCAAAACTAAAGCGCGCCGGTTGCCTGTGCTTTTGATGAAGTAGTATTGAAATACAAATGTACTTTTCTTGTACAACTATTTTTTGTCAACGTATACATTTTGTCTTTTGAAAGCATATTTAGTGGTGCACACTTTGTGCATACGGCCGATGGTCACTAGCGTTTATTGTAGGGATGGGGTGGCACGGAACAGTGCTTAAGACGCGTGACACAAGGTAAGAATGACAGATACGTCATGACCATTCCAGTAGTGTACCAACCAGGCCTGCCCATTACAGTTGTAAAGGAATCGGTTTTGATGTCAATGGCACAGTGGTGATTGATGTGCACGAGGCTGCTGACCCGCAGATAAGGATCGCATCCCGATCTCGACAGTTGCATTTCGATGGCGTGGAAATGATAGAGGCCTGCGTTCTTAGATGTAGGCGCTAAGAACCACAGGTGGTCGTAATTGGGAGAGTGCTACACTGAATACGGCGAGCCTCACGCGGTATATAGTTTTATCACGCAAAACCATTGTCGTCGTCGTCGTTGTTGTTTTGTTTTGTTGAAAGTGCGTTGGTTCTATTCAGACGTGATGCCAAAAATGTAGACATGAAATGATCCGCGGTTGCATGGTAGCTACGGGAGTTTTCGCAGTCAGGCTTAAATGTGAGGTCTCCTAATCCTAAGTAGAGTGTACTAGAACAACCTTGTTCTAGTACACTCTATCCTAAGTATAGCGTGCTATGCCGAAGGCAAGCAAGTGGTCGTGGTTTGTTTTGTCTTGTTAGTGACGTACATAAAAAACACGCTAGCACATAGTACAAAATCATTCGTTGAACGCGTATCCGCATAAGTTGTGTTCAACTGGCGAAGAAGTCATAGGTGTACAGCAAACAATGAATGAAATTTCTCTGTATTTGCGTTGAGATTTCGAAAGGAGACGACTTGCATACGCAATTGCACGGTCGTTGCCCCGCTGAGTTTGCGCCAAAACTGCACCAATGCCGTGACTACACGTGTCTGTGCGCGCTTCTGTAGGAGCATCGGGGTCGAAATGCGCAAGAATAGGGTTGTCGTGAGAGTGGTAATTAGTTGAGAGAAGGCGTCAGTTTGAAGAGGGCCCCAATGAAATGGGGCATCTTGTTTGAGAAGGTCGGTAAGTGGCCGTGCGAGTGCCGCAAAGTTTTCACGAACCGCCGAAAGTAGGAGCAGAGGCCCACGAAACTGAGAACATCATGGACAGAGCGGAATATTATAGAATGGTAGAAAGGCGTTCAAGGTGTGTGGCGAAGGTGGGTGAGAAGTTATCACGTCATCCAAGTAGCACAAGCACGTCGCCCATTTAAATCCTTGAAGTAGCGTATCTGTCATTCTCTCGAAGGTTGCCGGGGCATTGCAGAGGCCAAACGGCATGACCTTGAATTGGTAAATGCCGTCAGGGGGTAACGAATGCAGTTGTCTCACGATCCATTTCGTCTACAGCAATTTGCCAGTAGCCAGATCGGAGGTCGGGAGATGAAAAGAAGGTGGCGCCATGCAGACAGTCAAGTGCGTCGTCAATACGGAGAAGAGGGTACACGTTTTTTTTTTCGTAATTTTTTTGAGGTGCCGATAACTAGCGCAGAAACGCCAGGAGCCGCTTTTCTTCTTTACCAAGACCACTGGGAAGGCCCAAGGGCTCGACGATGGCTCGATGGTGTCTTTCGTTGGCATTTTGGCCACTTCCTTTTGAATCACTGCTCGTTCTGATGCGGACACGCGGCAAGGCCGACAGTGGATAAGCGCAGAGTCACCATTGTTAATTAGGTGCTTGACAATATTAGTCTGGCCCAAGGGATGACCACGGATACCAAAAATGTCACCGTGATCGAGTCCGAAACCTGACAGAGAGCATCGGCCTGATCAGGCGAAAGGTCTGATCCAATCATACTTCGAAAATGGCTTCGTCAGAACTGGGTAACCGTGAGACGTCTACCGATTCGGTAGACGCCTATACCCGAGTAGCCGACTGATTTAGTGCAGTCGTCTGCCGTGCAGCAGTGTCGCCGAAAAGGTCACGGATCGTCTCCTTGAAAGTGTCCCAGCTGGCAATGTCGACTTCGTGCGTCTCGAACCACAACAAACGCAGTAAATGTCACACTATATATTCTACGTAGAGGAAATTTGGTTTAGCCTTGTGAGCTTGACATTTCAGTAACGTGTTCGAATAACCTACAGGAACCACATCTGCAGTGGGCCATCAAGGTAAAGAAACACGTTGGCGAGCATGAGTGTCGGGCCCACCTATAGCCGGCGCTGATCTGTTCGTACACGTTAAGGCACTTGTCAACGTCAAAGCGTGCCCCGCCATGGTGGTCCAGTAGCTAAAGTACTCGGCTGCTGACCCACAGGTCGCGAGATCGAATCCCGGCTGCTGCGGCTGCATTTCCCATGCGGTCTGAAATGATGTAGGCCCGTGTGCTAAGATTTGGGTGCACGTTAAAGGACCCCAGGTGGTCGAAATTTCCGGAGCCCTCCACTACGGCGTCTCTCATAATCATATCGTGGTTTTGGGACGTTAAACCCCCCATATATATCTAACGTCAAAGCGATCTATATATCCTGGAAATATGCCAGGATCACGAGCAGGAGGTATACGACAACGTAGGTAGGAGTCACAGAAGAGGCGGGTGGTGAAGACGATGTTCCTTGAACCTGTGACATGGTTGGACCCGTGATGATACGTCCGAAGTGGAGCTTCGTGATGGGTACAGGGAAGAGCCAGCAGCTCCACCACAAATATGTCACGTAAAATGACTATTCGCGAGTGTAATAACACCGAACCACACAGAGCACAGCAAGCACGGCGGGCAAGTCAGTCCATTCTTTCGTTGTCATCTTCTGATCGCTGATATGTCAGCTACGTAGCACTGCACGAGTACTCCCAATGCACATCGAAACCGAACTTTCAATGAATTTGTTTTGATGGCCACTTCTTCATTTATAAACAACCCTGGCTCCTTACGAGCACCTGCTCTGTTTTCTTTGTTGTGCAGACTTCCGCCTAGATGGCTGTGCACGATTCAAGGCTTTGACAAAGAATCTCAGTCTTGTCAGCACATAAAAACCTACCACTCGTGCCGTGACATGTTCACGGTGCTCCTCGCATCCAATTAGTTTTGCTTTTTTCACCTTCAGAAGCTCTATCACATCCATGATGCTGTCATGGTGCACGCGGCGAGTGCTAAAACATTCAGTGAAAGTGTCTTCGAGAAAACCAATAAAGTTGGACAAGGTCGAAGATGGGTACAAAAGGCCCCCGTAATCACACTGTTGTGTGAACTGTGCGATAGCACTTTCAGATTCTCGTGAAGTCAACAAGTCGTTTTCGCAAGCAGAACAGTGCAACGGCACGATGCATTTCCTTGCAACATACCCGCTTATGTAGTGGACCAGTCTGCGGTCACTTCTGACAGACACGTATGCCTCATGGTCACTCTCATGTGTCACCACATCATCCAACATGTCGTTTTCATTGCTTTCAAAGTGAATTTCATCTAGTGCATGAGTGAAGCCGGAGGTCTGCGGTGGCGGTGACGGAGGCGAGCACAGTATAGGGGACAAAAGAGAGTCAAGTGTGCCAGGAGTCACATTGCCCTTGTCCGGCGAGCGCACAAGGTTGCAAAAGCTGATGCATGCCATTGTGTCGAGGAACTGCTGCGGCGTAGGATGATCATTATTCCCGCTGCACTGCCGCACTATACCAAAAGTGTTCTCCAGGGGGTCTTGGTTGAGCCGGGCTGTCATCAGGTAGGCATAGCCTACTTCCGTCGTCAGGTATTCCAGCAATAGCAAGGTGCTTTTGATGGTTACTCGAAACCCTGCTGCTGTGGACTGACTAAGGAAGCCCCGCGTGCCTTTTACGTGCGACTCCCATTCAGTCAAGTACGCAAGAAAGGTGTAGAGGCAGTCGACCGCACTTGAGTTCAACCGCAGCGCTACTCTCGCGTACCGAGAGGACATGATGTTGATGATGCTGTTTATCATCCTGCATAAAATAAAAGAAAATAAGAAGAACGTTACTCTCTGCACGCCGTTTTATGTATTTGTACGTGTGCAAGATAATTTTACCAAGACCGCGCAATGCACATCACACTGCATGCCATCGTGGGGATTCGTGCCTCACTATTTCAGGTGCATGAAGGTGTCGCCAAATTAATAGTATGATATAATTATGCTGTTTGGTTTACGGACAGATGTACACTGAGTACAACTTAGCACAGGTAACGTTGCGAAATTTACTACTAAGTTTGAAAGAAACGCTGGGGGTTTGGGCGACAAGAAACGCAGTAAATGCCACATGTTATAATCTGCGTAGAGAAAATTTGTTTTATCCCTGTGAGCTTAACATTCTAGTAAGATGTTCGAATAACCTATAAGAGCGTTTTATGTGGTTTCGGAACATGCCACAGGCTTCCCTTGCAGCATGTTCGAAGTGTCCTGCAATATATCACAAGGAGAACAAAACGCCGTAGTAATGAGGTGTCCGTTGACGACAGTTCCTAGGCTTGCCGTTTCAGGTGACTCTGATATATACACACACTCAGCACGGTACACTCGCTCTAGTGTATATTGCATGCTCAAGTGCCCAGCTGTGCAAACATATATGTCCTTCTACTTCCCTCTTCAAACATATCGTAAGCTTTGCTGTTAATACCAACACAATTAGGATGTCGGACACACTTACTCAAAGAACCGCAAAGTCGCCTGTATGCAGCTGCGTCTCGACGGTTCGACATCTTGTTGGTAGAACCGCAGACCACGGGTCACTTGTGGACCGAACAATTGGTAGGCGTAGGGGACGCGCATCTTCTCAAAGTTGTTCGGATTGAGGTGGGCCTCCCGTATGCCATGCATCACGCGAAGTGTCACGATGCTCCCATCCATTGCGTAGACGTCTTTGACAGCGTCCAAGGAGACCTGAAACATAAATCATATGTAATTGAAACTAGTTCTAACAATTGATGGGGAAGTTCGAATTATGTTGTAAAACCCGGAAACTCTTCAACTAGAGGAAGTAATTTTATGGCTCTTCAAGGGCTCAAATATTTAACGAGGCAACGAATAAAAAAATATCAGGTCATCGTTAATGCCACCAATCTAATCCTGCGTATGTGAAAATCTGCTAGGGGGTTCTGACATGAAGCCTCCTCTAATGTCACCCGGACAAAAATGGAACCGTTTCCGGGCGAGGTTTCCATAACAAGTGAATTCATGATATGTAAAGACGCGGTAAACGAAGGAAGTTACCGTGTGAGCACGGGCGGATCTAGCCACTTATTGAGATGGGAGGTCACATTAAGTAACACAGGAGGGGGGGGGGGGGGGCGTGGTAATGAATTTTTCTTTTTACTAGCAGAAAAAACCTCTTCGTTGTGCCAACACTGTTACTATGTGCTCACAGGGGTTCCACTCATTTGTCCTAATTGGTGATAGGAGGTGGACTGCGAGCATTGAATTGAGGGGGAGGAGCGCTGACAGAAATTTAGGGAAGGAAGGCGATCGCCCCTGTTCCCCCCCCCCCCCCTTCCCCTGGATCCGCCACTAAGGCCGATGCACAAGCTTGGAAGGAGACGGTTACTGCCATGAAATCATGAAACGAAACATCGCCGCACGCTTCATACGGTACGTAAAAGGTCGACTACCGAGTCCAATGCTCATGCCGGTAGGTGGCGTGCGGCTTCGTCAAACGAAAGCTAACGTCGTAAGAAGTATAGACTTTTCCACTGAAGGCTGCCGGAGCGCCGCCATAGTCCTCTTTGTGGGCTGTTGTTACCATGAGTGACACTCCCCCCCCCCCCCTCCAAGAAAAAAAAGGAAAAAAAAAATGTCTGCTGAACTTGAGATGTCGGATTTAGGGCTCCCATGCAACAGCCCAGAAGGGACGGGGTCCTCGATCCTCTCCATTCAAAAAACAATAAAAGAAAAGAAAAGGTTTGTAGACGTTTTAGTGCGACAACGTTAGAACTGTATCTACAAAATAAAAAAAGAATCCTGTGTTCGAGTGGGTTTGGCGGACAAATTCGTACAGTTTACGAATCTCGGATCATTCCCGACTCTTCCTCCTGCTGAGCAAAGGCCTTTCCTTAGCATATAGCAATAGTTTATTGTAAGTGTCAAAATAATGTTATATATATATATATATATATATATATATAATATATATATATATATATATATATAACCATATATAACCACCGTGCACCATATATATGGTGCACGGTGTGTCCAAAGTAGTGAGAAAGAGCCTCGAGTCGTTGATAGTGCTATCGGTCCGATTTCTGTGTGTTGCTCATTGTTCTCGTTAGCGAGTGAGCAGAGAGTGTTCCGATAGACCGTTTTAGGCAGATATTTTGTGCACGTGGCAAGGTTTTATTTGCGAGACACCATGGATCTCGAGAAGTTAGTAGGTTCTCGGTGAAAAGATGGGTGGCCTCGTGGCAATTATATATATATATATATATATATATATATATATATATATATATATATATATATATATATATATATATATATATATATATACGTGTGTGTGTGTGTGTGTTGTGTGTATACTTGATTTGGCGATGTTTCCAGAATAGCGACGAATTTGTCCGCCAACCCACTCGAACACAGGATTCTTTTTTATTTTGTAGATACAGTTCTAACGTTGTCGCACTAAAACGTCTACAAACCTTTTCTTTTTCTTTTATTGTTTTTTGAATGGAGAGGATCGAGGACCCCCATCCCTTCTGGGCTGTTGCATGGGAGCCCTAAATCCGACATCTCAAGTTCAGCAGACATTTTTTTTCTTTTTTTTCTTGGAGGGAGGGGAGGGGGAGTGTCACTCATGGTAACAACAGCCCACAAAGAGGACTATGGCGGCGCTCCGGCAGCCTTCCCAGTTTGTTTTCCTCAACTGTAGTGAGTGAGTGCTTATCTTACATTGACATTTACCCAATGAACCAACTGGACGCGAAGCATACATTTCTCAACGAAGTGTATCTCCATAACATAACGCAAAAATTATCGGAAAGCATTCGTTCAAGTTCTATAACAAACACACAAACAATAAAACAACAGAAGAAAAAGGAATAAATGGGAGCTTGAAAACCTACCAGCCCATCTGGAGTGTTGAAGTCGTGGAGGAGCAAGTTGTTGCGAAGACACTTTATGAGATGCGGAAAGTCCGAAAGGAAGTGGACGTAGCGACTGCTGTCTTTGGGATGCCTCATTCTGCATTGAATGTTCTCAGACGTTGCTTCGATTCCAAGTACCTTCCACATCTTCCTGTTCCATGTCGCACCGTCGCAAGTGACAAGTCCACGAAAAGACCGGCATCTTCTGCAAGCAATACAGCCTCCACTAGAATTTTCGCGAGGAGCTCTCCTTTAACGTTCCCGTGTGTTGCGAATACTGCTAATACTTGTGTCCACTTGCCGGTGAAAGGTGCAAACATAATCACCATGCCATGGTCGCATGGCTCACATTTATCTTTTTTTGATGTAAAATGGCCTAAATCAACCAACCTTCAATAGTGGCGGCGGATGTGACTGACAAGTGTTCAGATAGTTTCATTTCATCAATTAGCAGCCCCTCCGTGTCGCTTAAAGGCGTCCATAGATCTCGTCTTTTTTTTTAGAGCACTCAGGACCCTTGTGCAGAAACCGAACCCTGTCTTGTACGAGCTCAAATATTTCCTCAAGGTGTCTTCACTTGGTAGGACTAAGATCTTGTTGCTTCTCATGTATTTGTAAAGCTTTGGACTTTTCATCTTCATGAGCAGACACTCTAAGATCCAATTCTGAGTGAATTTTAATCCCCTGGTACTCGCTCGTTTGGAAGCGCGGAAAAAATGAAGTGCTGCTTCTCTTTGTTTTGGAGGCATGTCAGCAATACTTTCTTCAAAAGTGCCTTCCTTTATAGCTTTGTTCTGCTTCACCATTTCTCTCAGTTTTGATTTCAAGTTTGACACCCGTCCAAGCAGTCGGCGATTTTGCTGTCTCAAGGTTTTCGTTTGGCGACAAATGGCTCGCTTTGCAGAAGTGGCACCAGTAGCAGCAGTGGTACGCATCACCTTACATTTTTTCCTAATCAGGGACAGCCTTGCCTTGGCGCATGGACGGCATTTTACACCTGCACAGTTAAAAAAAAAGGTCTGATTACATGTTTACGCCCCACAGACAGACACACACAGACGCCTACCCACAAACAGTCGCATTAACGCACACAAACATATGCACGCACGCACCGTCAACCATCAAGCTTTCTCGATTTGAGAGGAGTAATGGGGAAGAACATTAACTCACAGTAGTGTTAAACAGTGATAAATTTCACTCGAGTTCTTTTTCTTTATTTTCGTGATAATAATTGCACACATGAAATGTAAACTTGTGCGATCTTTTTTTTTTATACCTCTGTAAGAGAAACACCCCTGCCCTGTTAGCAATTAAAACATGCAAATGGAAATAAGATGTGCATATTAATGTCGTTTCCTTGCATATATTTTGACAACTCGTTCAAAATCACCCATAAATTTTATCAAAAACGTCCCTCTCCTATACGCTTTAATTTAAGCTCTGTCCGTATCGGTGAAGTACATAGACCTACTTACCTCCGTTAGGTACAACACCTTCACAGCTTCTGCTGTAAAACGCCTCCTCCATGGCATCTGAAGTTCCGTCCAGAGGCAAATGTCTCAAGTGGCCATCATTAGGTTCATTTTTCCTTATGGAGCCAGGGCATACAGAAGCTGCGGTCGATTTTTTGCATATGTTCCTCTGCCTGTGCGAAAGATAGAGCCCGTTTTTCGTCGTAAGGACTGCCGTTTATATGTGTTCGGCAGAGAAGTCCGTCTTCTTCTTCTTTCAGGAATATAACTTTGTCATGGGATATTTCTGAAGGCGGTATTAGTGTGGAGGTGAATAGAAGACACCATCAACATGCGGGAACTGAAGGGCTGTCCATCTGGAGGTTGACGGCATCGTCAGTGTTAAGAAGGGAACGTCTTCCTTCATTCGTGGTACCGCCCTTGTGTCTCCGAATTGCAGTCCATCACGGGATGCGCTGCCGACTTCACACACTTTGCATGCCTCTCTGTCAAGCTCGCAGCGCTAGAGGACCTTTTTTTCTCTTCGCACTTGGTCACTTGATGGCCCGGGGCATCTTGTTTGGCATGCCTGACGACTTGTCGAATTATTAGTCACCTGGTCACCCCCGTAGGAACGTTGTTGTCCACTCAGTATAACAGGCCACTGCTCCGACTGCAAGCTTTGGCCGGTCACGGGGCAACCTGACCTCTCTACCGCCTATAATGTGCACGAAGTCTCGAAGCAGATGATGCGGCTCGAAATGTGCCTCGCAGACCACACTTGAACTTTTCATGTGCCCTCTTGGCAAGCGTAAGCTGTACTCCCATTTCTCCCTCAGGGTCGGAGATGTTGGAACGGCGAATAGCGAACACTTACTGCCTTCAGTAGATCCTATGTAGGTAACCCCGCAGCCGGGCACACAGCAGTTGCCCTGCCGCTTTGGTTTCATTTGCGAAAGGTGTAACAGGACGTGAGACTCTCACTTGTACAGAGGGGTCCACATCTGAAGGGGAAACACGCGTGTCGTCTGCTCGGCTACACCGCCCAGCCCGCTGCGGCAACTATGAGGTTTCGCGCACGAGCACTGCGGACAGCGCTTTTTTATCGTCTGCCACAAAAATATGAACACGTTCACCTGTCTGTTTCCGCACACCTCGTGATAGCTTTATTAATGTTACACGCCAATATCTTACGCATTTAGTGTGAGGAGGAACACTGAAAACTCGAGCAGACAGAACATCGCTGCTTTACCAGTATTCAAACCTTCGCGACTTCCCGCCGACTGAAAATCGTTTACTTTCAGTTTTTTTTTTCTTTTTTTAAGCGAGCCAGTGGGCGGCGACCGCAGGCGAGTGAAAGCACACCGTCTCTCTTTTATTCGCTAAAATCTCGCAAGCTATGCTTTTAAGTTTTCGTTGAATCCCGTGCGGTGGCGCTGCAAATAAATGCGCTTGCTGTCAAGTTTTTTTCTCCTTTACTTCATATCTCGCGTAATGTTTTGTAGCAATATGTAGAAACTGAAGGCATATTTAAAAAAAAAGCCAAACAATACAGTTGTACACGTGAAATTTAAAAAAAAAATCTATGGTCACAGCGGTGATTCGAACCTGGGTCTTTTTAGTGGGATGCGAGCATTCTACCCCTCGACCACTTCGGCGGAGCTGCGCACGGCTCTTAAAACGACGACAGGTCACAGACTACCGATCGCAGCGCCACTAGCGGATTTGACCCCGTTTGGGCCTCACTTTTTGGATCTCGGTCCGGGCACTCCCCTTGTTCTAGTACACTCTAACAGCGTGGTCGG